>BGPR01002041.1:19030-100223 GCA_013235015.1 Araneus ventricosus
TATTTACTACAAATGTTCATATCTTCTCTAACATTCAACGCATTTACTTCAAATTTTAATGCAATGCTTCTCGGAGATATTTTCACATATTCTGTAAGTTTCATACAATTTGGTTGAAAACTCTGCAAGTTATAAGCATAAACATTCGGAAAAATTTGGGATTTTTTTAAATAAAACTTTATATCTTCCTGAATATCCGTGCTATTTTTACGAAAATGCATGTAAATATTGCGTACATCACACAAAAGAATTGATGACAGTTACAAACCATTATCCAGCTTTCTGTGAAGCGGGTCGAGCAAAATTCCTTCACGAATTCGTCAATTTCTGGTCGGTCGCATAAATGCCTTCGTGACCGAATCTTCAATGTAAATTGTGAGTTAAATCCTATCTTTATATGGTCGAAGTTCGAAGAAAACTCATACAGTCTTTCGGGAGATATTCAAAAAAATTCGAAATCTGATTCTGTATGCCTCACCTAAAGTTTGGTCAGGGACAAGCGAATGCATTCAGCTGCTTCCCAGAAAGCTGATAATGGACATGCCCCTTAAAGTATGTACCAATATTTATAGGATACTTAATATTAACTTAATATATATTATTATATATTTAATAAACCTTATATTATATATATTTTATTTTTCTGTATTTTATACCATCTCAAAGAATTTGACTTTTTTTTTCAAAGATGTGGCGAAAGAATTTACGAGGAAAATGGAACTGATGTAAGAGAACAACGATTCTAGATCTCCAAAAAATAACCATTCCATTTAAGTTCCTAAATAATTCAGATCTTTACGATAATTTTGGTGCAATGAATTTCACAGCATTGAAATATCTACTGTGATATTTCTGTTTAGTACAAATGTCTAGCAAAATTTTTCAGGTCCAATTTTAAACTGATTCGTTCAAATCTGAGCAAATTCTGAATAGACATCTAACAAACTTAATTATTCAAATCCGTTTTGTTATAAAGTGCACTGATATCAATACAGTGTGAACGGTTATTAGACATTAATTCAAAATTATGCAGGTTTCTTAAAACGTCGAATTAACAACATTCAGTTAAATACAATTAATTTTGAAAATGATTGGGTGTTCTTCATTTACGACCATGGTCAAAATACTTTTGTGAAAAAAATTGGACAATAGACTATGAAACAAAAACTAGACAGAAAGAAAAGAAAATATTTAGAAAAAGGGATAATATTACCAGTTGTTAGAAACGCATTTTGATACACCGAATAAGGTCCAAGGCTCACTTTGTTTCAAATTTTTCATAAAAGCATTTCTATCACTCACCTGTGAAAAAAACAAAACATTCGTGAGAAAACATGCAAGTACAATAAAAGTTGATTTCAACAATAAATAAAAATATAACTGAAATGTAGACACTGAAAGATACAGATGAATTCAACATTTTACATACTATTCTAGTTATAAATGGCGGAAATCAATGCACACCAGTATTGAGATATCGAGTTCAAAATTCTGCATCGACAAAATTTCGAAAAATCACGGAACACGAAATATTTTCAACTAAACTGTGCCAAAACTAAAGCTCATTCTGAAAATAAATAAATAAATCTTTCAAGAACTCGGCTCTTTCCGGGGTTCTTAATTACTTCAGCAACATTAGCGTCCGTTTTTGAAGTGACCGACCTCGTCATTTGGAATCATAATCAGATGACAATGACGGCACCTGAACTGGCAATTTCTCCGAACTTCGACATCCTAACAGCGGGAGGACGTTTGACTCCGACGGATTTAGCCTGCACCAATCCGGCGTACTTAATGGCACTTTGATGCAATACGGTTTCGAACCCTCTACCTTCAGTCCTAAAACTGAGACTCTATCACCCACCGTGTCCCACCTATTTGAGGTTCTTTCATAAGGGGAAAAAATGCAAGTTAAGCTTCGGGGCCAGAAACTTCATTCAGAACCTTACTGGAAAAGATTTCAAAGATAATTTATAAAATAGCTCAACAGATAACCAAAATTCTTTACATTCCAAGAACCTTTCTCTTCCTGACAACAGTTCTACATCCTAAATACCTTTCAATATGCATACTTTAGCTTCTAATCTAATACATGAAACGTTAAGCGAAAAGTCATAGTCTTCATAAAAACGTTTTGCTGGTCAAACTGAACTTTCAAATGTTAGCAAAGAAAAATATAAACTCAGTAATTACTTTCTTAAAAAATTGGGAAACCGTGAAAGCAAATACTTCGTTAAATTATGCAGAGAAACAAACAAACTGAGTTTTTTTTGTTTTTTGTTACTTCGCTAATGAATTGAAAATTTGTGTGTATGCATGTATAACCTGAATCGCACTAACATTATAAACTATAAGAAATTATGTCGGATATTCATTCAACGAAAATTTCTAAGATTTTTGGAATGGGATAAGAATCACTCATCGTTCAAACAGAAATCCGTATGGACATTCAAAAACATTTGAATTTTCTTGCCCCTAAAACAACCCACAACGACAAACGCAGACAAAAATGGCGACGAATCCCAAAACTCGGCCCTAAACTTTTCCCTCTTCAGCTTCAAACAAAGGATATTTGATTAATCACATTCCAGGTACTTTTGTTTCTCGCGTCACTTAAAGTTTCGTTTGTTTCATTTCCCTCGCAGGCGGCAACGATTTTTCGGCCTCCGACGCGATTTGTCAGCGGCGGCAAATGTCCCATGTCTAATCCGAGTGCCCGCGACACACGGTGGCCCATGTTATCTGAGTTGCCGGAGATAAGTTCCTGACAGATGATGCCTTCGCTTTCCAACATGGAAAAGATTCTTTTCGAGTGAAACAATGTTTTATTTGCTGTTCGGGAAGGATACTGGAGGGTATGAGAATAAGGGAAGTTGGAATGCTTTTTTCATGGGTGGTGTTTTCACTTCACCCCGCTTTTTGTTTCAGTTGTCATCGCCTTACCGTCATCCGGTTTCTTCTCTTTTATTTATGATCTTCCAAAGAAGTGCGGTAATATACATTTTATGGGACTGGAACAGTTTTCTAACATGAATTTTAAAGATTTAACCACTTAACTAAATAATTTTCTTTGCTATCTAATAAGATGCTCCCTTCTGTTTTGGAAAGCGGTTGTCGTTTTTATTCATCTCAGAAGGCATATAATACTCGAGATGTTTATGGGTTCTAGGTAATTTTTGTGTAAAATTATAAAGATAATTAATGATTAAATTTTAGTTTTAAGACCAAAAATGCGCTAATTCGATGCACGAGTATTCTCGGGCTGTTAAGTTAAGCGGTTAACAACGGTTAAATTATTTTTTAATTTATTTTGCGCATATGGCGTACATCCGTCACACATTACAACAATAGTCGAAAGGAATTTGCATCTTAAAGAAACATGCGAATTAAACCCACAGCTGGCCTAGGGGGTTAAGGCATGGCATGCCTGTGGAACATAACTGGAGGGAGAAGTTTATGGTCTGTGCTCTTAACAAGCACTATTCAGCGCTGACAGACTTTAGCTGTTCAAACTGATCACTGGGGTCGGGTTGGCTGTTGAAAGTTTCCTCCAAGCAAAGCATAAATGTGAACCAATTTCCTTAAAGTTCTCCAAAAGGGAAATCTACCCCCAAATACTAATTACGCATTACTCATATGCATGCGCATTATAAGTCAAACTTTCACATCAGGGCGCTACCTAAGTGCACCGAATTCACTTTTGGCCAACAGAAAATGCTACACTTCTCCTTTACCATCAGTCCTAGACTTAACTAGATGCATCAGACCAAGTGAGAACCACCGCAACCTCATGTGAATTAAAACAAAGGGAAGAAGAAAGGAAAGTGGAATCTAGAGGTCGGAGCAGTAGCGACGGTTGGGGGAAAAGTAGGGGGAGGAGCAAAAAATTTATAGACAACTAAAAGTACCCGGGAGTATAGGGGGCTGACAACAAAATTTAAAAAATTGTTTACAAAATTAGCTAGATTTCCCGGACACTTGCTTTTTTATGATTCCTAGTTTAGGCAGCTAAAATGAAATAAAAATTTAATTTTTCTTGCAAAAGGTAGGGGGTGACTTCCCCCCTCGTCCCTACGATTCGACGCCACTGGAACGGAGGCTCGTGGGTTCGATATATCATTTCACCTAAAATCAACCGCGTACATGGGGCCACAGTACGTCTTGGTTTAAACGCCCTTCAGTTCGTGCGGCGTCGAAAGGTGGGAAGTCGATTGCCGGCTCACGTGCAATTTTCGTCATCTGACCACAACTCAAAATTACGAGGTTCGTCCCAAAATAGCATTCATGAGGGATTCCGTTCAATAAACAAGATGCTCACAGAAGGGTTACCTTTAAGGGGTAAGTAGTTCGGGTTTATGTCTAGGGGATTTAAGGGTTTTTATCTGATTAAATTTAGAACAAAATATTACATAAAATAAATGAGAACAAAATATTACATAAAATAAATGAGTAGACTTCAAGAAAAATACAAAAACATTTATTTAAATACTATAGGGAGAATTTACGGGGGGGGGGGGGAGGCATATACACAGAAAGTTTATGAGAGTGTTGAGAGTTTATATGAAGTCATATTTACTTGATGAGCCAGATTAATGAGGGATAGATGTTACGGGTTAAGAATATTACGGTATTAGAGATTTATAGATTAGAGAGCCATAAGGGACGTTAGACGGGACATAGTTACTTACAACCTGGAGATCGGGCGGCTTAATTGCGCCAAGACTAACAACAGAGGAATTGAGAGATTTGTTAACATGACGGCTGCCTGCGGTGTGCTGCACTGCTCTCAGCATGCAGCCTGATTTTGTTAGGAAAAAGAGGGCGCTGCTCGTAGTTTTTACAGAGCAGAACTGTGGTTCCATCTATAGCCAAACAAATTAATCTAGCTCTTACATTCTTCTTTATACAGTGATCAAATTATTCTTTACGGGTAATATCCCACATTCATGTAGTTTCAAAACATGACGTTAATTAAGCAAATCAAATCAATCAACTAAAAGAAAGATAGATGCACGAAAAAAGAAATAATTCAATGTTCTCCAAAAGTTTTGTTCTTGAGATGATATGATATAGCTTTCTGAATCAACAAAAAATATTAACCGGTGCTTCACTTTTTAACACCATGAGAACGAAACAAGTAAGTTGTATTTTTCATCGTTCTGATGGGAAATTTATATGCAGAACATCGGAAGTTTGACGCTGGATTTCGATTCACTTTTAATTGCGAGCTTTAGATTTCCAAATGCATTTTATTTTTAGAATCAATTCGATCAGTATCAAAAGTTGCTTTCAAAAATGCCAAATCCAAGTCACAAATTATTTCCATTAGATTATATGATTTTAAACTCATTTCCTTTGATATCTTACTCAATTATCTATAAAAGGGAATGGACATAAATAATTATATTTATTTCCACTTTAAATATTTAGTTACTTGAATTTATGAATTCCTGTTACACAAAAATATTCTTTTTTCTTTCAATTCTTGAAATTAAATGACGAGCCTATTCAATAATTTATTCCTAAGAGAAAGAAATTACTCAACAAAACTTTTAAACTCAACAAAATCCTGTTTCATCGACGAAATCATGCTTACAATTGTAAGACACATTTCTACAAAGTCATTATTGATATATTATGCTACATTTTGAAAGTTTTCAATTAAAGCACGCTGATAAAATTTAAGTTTGCATCAAAGAATTTTTTGTATGCCTCTCAAATGAATCAAAAGATAAATCTCTCAGGCTTTCATGTTTAAAACATCAAGGCAATTGATAATTCATGAATATCGCAAAAAAAAAGTTTTTAAATGAACTGACACAGTAATAAAGGAACAAATGAATAAAATCATACGCAGATTTCTAAAAAATGTACGTAAAAGTTTTGTTGAAATTATGAGCTATAAAAGATTTTTCACTTCTTCGGCAGGGAGAGAGAGAAGTGTACATGCTCAAATTCCTGTTCGGAGGAAACCCACGAACCAAACCTCGATTTAAAACATTCCAATGAGGCATGCTTCGATTAAACCTTATCTAGGAAAACGGTTATTTCTTTTACACAGCATTAAGTTATTATGGGCAAGGGGAGGGCTGTAGAGATGCACAACCACAGGAATTAGGGAACGCCCAGACAGTGGCATAGCAACCGAGGGACAAAAGGGATTTAGATGATATCGGTCTAGTCTTAGAAAGGGAGGGGGTGGCGAAATAATTACACCGTGCCCCGAGCGCCACTTACCCTCGCTACGCCACTACTGGCAAATCAGTTTCCTTTTGTTTTACTAAATGGACACAAGCGTGGGGGAAAACATCGTGTAATTATTCAAGAACGTATTTTAATTAAATTTCTATCAACTAACATTCCTTTTACTCCGTTTGTTTACTTCTTCTTTCAAATCAGTTAGGAATCATTAAATCTAATCTTTTAAATAAGTAAGAAATTTTTATAAGATTATTTTATGTACATTGGATTAGAAATCGTTTTATCTATAAGATATTTTTGTAAATAAAAGCTAATAGTAGAGAAAAAATTGGTAAAAGGATGCCATAAATGTAAAAAAGCTTCAGTAGCCAAGGTTATATAATGATACAGTTTATGACTCAGTAACATTCATCAATTCAATCAGTAAGTCCATAAGCTCATACATCATCTCCAAAAAAAAATCAGCATCTTTAATTTCAGAGTAGCGAAGTAATAATATCAAGGAAAAAACGCCAAAAATATTCAGAGATAAAAAAAAAAATCCACTCTTAATTTTAGTTCCCCCAAAACATTTTTCATTTAATTTCTGGGATCTCTTTCACAGAGTGGATATACTGCATCCCCCAATTCAATACATCATTCCATTCGCTAAGTGGGCAAGCCTGCAAGTGGGGATAGTGGTGAAAGCAACTCCATCCCCTGGCGCCGTCAGGACTCCCCCCAACCCAGACAGACGGACATCCATTGAGTTGCTCGCTATTTCCTTTCCGTCTCCTTTTCCCCTGCAGATGCAGGGTTTCGGCATTGACGCCGGTTCCGGCAATTTCGAAGACGATGCCTTTCTTCAAAAAGATTCCGGGCTCTGTCTACGCCGGAGACGGCAAATATTGCAGATGGGGTCAATTCCGAGAGAAGCCACACAGCGACACTGGTTTGTATAAAAGAGCGGTTCGCAACAAGTAGGGAGCGGGCGAAATAACCAATAAGCCATTAAAAATGCTTTTTGTTATTGCATTGAAGTGTTTTTTTTTTAAACTTCAATTTACGTCAAAATTCAATGACAACATATGAATAATTTAATGATTTGTCTAACAATTAATTATTAAACTTTTTCAGGGATTGTTTAAGTGTATAATATTAATCAGATTTATTACACTATCAATATTTAATGAGTAAATGGTTATCATAAAACTCCCTCAGTACTGAGAATTATGTTCGTCCATCGAGAGAATTACTGAATAAAGCTTCTATAATTAATCGTTTTCCAGCAGAGTGTCGACATCTCACCACGTGACGTGACTAGGAACAGTTCCGAAGTCCTGAAACGCATATACCTCACAATTTCAATGAAAAACATTTTGAATGATGTACGACTTCTTTCGCTTTGATACATAAACAAAGGAAAATTAAAGTCACCCAATCTTTCTTATTATTTTAAATATATGCATTATGGCTCATATTTCTTTTAATATTATTATTTACCAAAGGATGCATTATCTCTGATTCAACTTGCACTCCATGCGCAGTTTGAGAAATATGAATATCACCAACGTTCACTTTTTTACTTTCTCGTATACGAAGTATACAAAGGGAAAGTATTGTAATTGTCAAAAAGTTCGAACTCGAGATTTTGACGGATCTCCACGTTTTCTCCCTGAGTCCGAAAAACACAATTTTAGAATTATGTCTGTCTCTGTGAACACGATAACTCGGAACCTATTAAAGCTACGGGGATGAAATTTGGTATGGGATCCTGACACATAATTTGTAGGTTTCTATCATATTTTGGACAAAATCCGTCTAAGGGAAGTCTGTCTGTCTGTTCGCGTTCATGTGAACACTATAACTCAAAAACTTGAATAGCTAGAGATAGATAAAATTCGGTACACAGTTTTATCATCAGGAATGTAGGTCCGTATCAAATTTTGGGCCAAATCCGTCAAAGGGTTGACTGTCTGTCGTATACTTTTGATCGCAATAACTTCTTAACAAAATTACTTAGATAAATAAAATTTTGCATGTGGCCTTCTAACCTTAATTATAGATTTGTGCCAATTGGTTTTAAAAAAAAAAGGCGTTCAATTTGCATTTTCGCTGTCTTAAATATTCTACGACGCAAAAAAAAAAGCCCCAACTGATCTTGGCTTACTGCCAAATTGTACTCGCGCTCTTTCGCTGAAGACCTTGACGTTTGGCTTATTTTATTTTATTTTCTCCACTGCGTTAGGGACGCTTGTTCGTTTTAGTGCCTTTTTGCTTATTTTTTTCTCTACATATGTTAGGGAGTATACGAGAGAGTTTACGGGAGACCACGCACGCTGGTTTTAAAAGGAAATTCAGATTCTAACCGAGAGTATTAGTGTTTTCAATAATCTTAACAAAGGTTTAGCTTTACAGATGGATATCTAAAGTGTTATTATGAAAAGATAATACTATAATGGGAGGCATATCAATTCAAGCCTATGCGATACATGTCAAATGCACGAGGCCAATTTAGCTTGGAATCCATCTTGCAGGAAGAAAAAAAGAACAAGACGTTGCAACACAATGCGAAACAATATTCAGTTAGATGACAGGCGCAGTTACGTCTGTCATGTGACCGTGACTGATTTCAATCGCAACAGAATTTCATCCTACGCTTCATTCTGAACATGAAAGCATCCAAAATCAACCATTACGTCAATAGAATTAAGACGTGAAACAAATAATCTTTACATCATTTCTCTTAGGCAAACACTAATACACACACCTTTCTGAAAGGACAACAACAGAGTCAATATGTTTGAAAATTTTCTAAATTTACATTTTCAGAGTCGATATTTGTTAAAACCGACAGTCATGCCGTGACTGCAGGACGTTTTACCACAGCAGTACCTGCGGGGCTTCTTCACACAAAATTGCGAAACTTGACATCGGGCGGAAAATATTTTCTAAAACGGTAAGAAAAGAATAAAAGATCCATTCCATCGCTCTCTTTGTTACATCCGAAGCCCCGGGTAACGGATTGCATCTGTAAAGCAATGTCGAGTGGCGCGTTTTGAAGAAGCCCTAACGAAATCGATTGAATGAAGATTTTAAAGGAGACACGTGGAAACTCAATGAAGTGATTGAAGCCATATGAAAGCTGTGTGCCTTTTACAGTAAATTCGCTTTATAAAATATCTTAATATAGCAATAACTCTAATACAACTGTAGTGTTTGGGGTATTGAAATCATTGTCAACTGGCAATGATGCACAGGGATAGAGGCAATAGTTGAGATTATCATGTGCTATCCTACAGAAAATATATGCGAGAATAAAGCACACCAGATGGGCGAAAATGAATACACCAGTTTAAAAGGGCAGTTATAGACTGTGAGGATAGCGCTAATGTGCTCTTGTTGATATAAATGGGTATAGATTCACTCAAGAAGACAGGCGGAAGGCAATTTGCCGACAGAGTTTGTCAAGAGAGGTCGTATTAGGACGATGCTCTTAGGGTTAAATCACCCCTCCCAACTCACAGATTCGGTGTCACATTTGACGCATGAACAAAAAAGCAACTATTTTTTCGCGAAAACAGATCAGGTAACACTTTGAAAAAATTTGTATATTAGCCACACATTTTCAGTGCTTTTCTTTCCTTTTTGGTCTGTTCAATAATAGGATAATTTTATTAAATTTAAAATTTTCCTTGAAGAATGTGACAGGTGACATATAAACGTCTGTTTTGAATTGCAAATATGGATGTCAAGGCAGCAAATCCTTAAATCCAACATTACTAAAACACCAAAATTCTGTTCGAAGAATCACAAAATGGATCGCCGCTTGAATAAAGACAAAAATCCCTTTTAGCGCTCGACCGAAAAAGATTTACAGAAAATTCGAATAAAAAGGATGCGTATTATAGCCACTCATTAGCGAACTAATTAGAAAAATCATAATTACGAACAACCACATTACAGATTAATTATTCCGATAACAAGACACAAGGGAATTGAAAAAATGAAGTGTTCAGAATAAAACCCATCAAAGAGGGGAAAAAAATGGCTTAAAAAAAGGGGAAGACGCGACGTTAAACAAGAATTACAATACGTGTTTATCGCTTTGATGCAAGATTAAGCAATGTGCATCGTATACTTTAACTAGGCTTATTAAAACATACAACGGATACTTAAGTATAATCCGGCGATATAGAATTAAAAGCGGCTAATACAGGTTCTTGAGGAACCTTTTTTCAGTGTTCTTTTCTGTCTTTGTTGAAAATCAAACTCGAATTAATTTAAGAACTAGAGAATTCCAAATTGTTCTTCCGAGAAATAATTACGGCAAAAGTGTTCGAAAGAATGATTATGTATATCTGCATTAAATTTGCTTGAAATAATCCAAAAGAACTAGCCAAAAAAGAAAAAGGAAAAAAAAAGAGAGAATACAGTTACGGAAATGAAAGTTGCTCCAATTAATTATAGTTTACTTTAATAAGACTTCAGTTTAATTATTTTTTTAACTAAAGTAATACGTTAGCGCACATAATCAAGGATATAATTTGAAGTAAGTATCTAAATATGGAAAGTATTTTTATACTTTGAAATAAAAAAATTTTCTCAAATTACAACATCTAAATGCAAATCTGGTACATTGTAATAAATTAGAAAAAAAAGTTAGTTCATAAATTTAAATAAATGGAGGGAATGTTTTTCCGCATTTAATCGGATTTAAAGTCGACATAAATACTTTTAACGTGAAAGAATTTTCGCATTTCTTTCTTTGATTTAAAAAAAAATATATTTTAAATGAAGTTGAATTAAAGTTCTATTAGAAATTAAACGTGATGACACAAAACTGCTTTTTGCGAAAGAGTTTTCATAACAAATTATAATCTAATTCGTTTAAAATATTCTGAAACGAATATTGTAAAAATGTTCAGCTTTAATTTCTCCTATTTTCTATTTCAAATTATAACTAGGTTTTTGTCCACCGCCCCTCCTCCCTCGCCAAAAGATGACGTCATGAGTTTCTTCATGACTTAGAATATTTAAAATTCTTCTCTCGCTTTCCAACGGAAATACAGCAGCATTCAAAGAACTACCAAAAAATCAATCTGAAACTTTAAATAAAATAACTTAATAAATCTTTCATTATATAAATGGAAATTAAATATTTTCTAAACAACAAAATTAAAAATAATTAACTTACGAGGGCAGGATTTACAAAAATGAAAATGGCGCTAAAAAGATTTCAATTATAAAAATTCTACATAAAATTTAAATTCATTTTAAATATAACTAGCAGTACGCGCACGGCGTTGCCCGTGGAATCAGGACTTCAACAAAATGAAAGGGGAAAAAAATGACACGAAAAAGTTCTGAAAACAAAATAAAAGATAGACATTGTTGATTTTCCCGCTTATTTTTCTTCGCGGTAATGGCATTTCAACTGTAGAAAATACAGAGTACGTTAATCCGAAACAATATTAAAAATTGCAACGTGAAAATGATTATTATAAAGTAAATAAATCATGCGAGACATAAACACGTTAAGACACTGCCGAAAATAATAATCGAAGTCATTCAGTTGAAGGTTATGACGTCACCTGCGCTCTGCACCGTCAGCCAATCAAATTACCTACAACGTTCCGGAAAAGTGTCGCGGGAGGGAACTCGGTAGAGAAAAATATCTTTCCACTGACCAGGAAAAAATTAATTAAAAAAGACGGGAAAAGATATTTTAACCGTTCTTGTTTTAAATACGACAGAACCGTCCCAGTTATAAGCTGAAAAAAATTGAAAATATTAGTGAACGTTAGATGCAGCAAATTTAAAAAGAAAATAAAATTTCTCAAAATTCAGTACATTACGTTTGAAGCTCAAAACAAACTTCATTAGAACGAAAATTGTTTGTTCTATCCGATGGCGCATTGATTGTTTTTCAACGATGATTAGAAAAGATACTACAGCCGTAAACGTGCCAAAAATGACGCAAAATAACACAAAACATTAAATAAAAAATTTTCTAGATTGAATTTTAAAATTCCGGCTTCGAGGTGCATTGAGTCACCATTACGACTACCTGTGTGCCAAATTTCATGGCTGTAAGTGCCATAGATTCGTCTGGACATCGCACACACACACGCAAACATTGACTTTTATAAGTATAGATAATATTTAATATTTTCTTAGAAATATATCACTTCAAAAATTAAAGCAACTTAAACAGCATTTTTTTTAATGAAATGTAAAACATAGCAAGAAATCACTGCTTGGAAAAACCTGCCGCAAGTGAAAATACAAGCGACTTCGGGGGCAAACCGAAATCCAATAAATTTAAATAAATAAAATTCAAATGTTCTTTCTTTTCCTCATTATAAGGTCGTAACAATTTTAATTGTTACTCAGTTCCTATGCCGCTTCATATATTTTAGGCTTTAAATTCCAATGCATCATAACTCTGAAAGGAAACAAAAATTAAATAATGAAAGATTTTATTTTAGAACTGACTGTTAACACAAACTGTTTAAAGCTATATAAGGTATGTTAATTACTACATAATTTTTATTCGTCTAATTTAAAACAGTAGCGGAATTTTTAACAGACGGGTATTTCTTTTCAAAGATTTTTTTCCCCACAACGTGGCGGGGATAAAAAGGGGAAAAAATTAGTAATACCCCTACTGTTTTAAATAGACATATGCGTAAACATTTATATGACTAAGCAATTCTAAATACTGAAAATATCCACAGCAAGTTGAGTAACGAATGACTTTATATACGTTTAAAAGATTTTAACCATAAAAGTTCTCAATGAGATAGAAATTATTAAAATATCAGCCTCAACAACATTCGTAAATATTTATTTGAACTTTGATGGGGTTTCTTTTTCCCCCATCTCATTCTCTTGGAAAAATAACAAGAAATCATGATGGCGCAAAATTACAGTGTGTTAAAATGCAAACAATTTTCAAGGCAAAAAGTTTTAATAAAATACGATGTATAAAAATCAAACATTCATTTTCTACAAAAACAACATTTACACAGTTTCCATTTCGTTTTCGAAAGTTTGGCTTTTAAGTTTCAATATGGCAAGAATTTTGAAAGGAAAAAAGAAGTTCACGCACTGGTAGAAAAGAAAAAAAAAATCTTTATTTTATGACCCACCGATAACACACAAAGTTGTGTGGTACAACATAATTTTCACCCGTCTGATTTAAAACAATAGCGGAACATTTGACATCCCGATTTTTCTTTCCTAAGAATTCTTCCCAAGCATGGCGGTAAAAAAAAAGGACGAAAAAAAAAAAAATGGCGCGGAGAGACAATCACCGATATCAGAATAATAATCAAGACAAGGAAATCTTTCGAAAGAATTGATATACATTTATTGTGCGAGTGAAGTTTTTCATTTCGGTTGTGCTGGGCATCATTTGCAAAATTGAGTTTGCTCGAGATCGGAGGGAATATGGAAATAACTTTTCACACAATTCATGGCAGAATGGGGATTTGGGGGAGGGTGAAATCATGGGTACCCGGAAAATGCAAATAACTTAAGTGGTGCATATGAAAACGACTGGTCGTACAAATATCGTCGTAAGAAAATAAATTTGTATGACGATTTAACCCAGACGTGACATGCAGTGGGGAAAAAAAGGAGTTCGCTTGACTTTAGAATATATATTTCTTGACGATAAAAGATTTCAAATCCAGAAGAATGGAGGGGTGGTATTTAGTTGAAGATATGCATAAATCTGGCGTCCAAAGGAATGTGTTTTTCTTTTTTAGCCTTCTATATAAAAAAAGTTTTAAAAAAACTTTACACAAAGACATTTAACAAAGTTCAGTATTCGTGAAGACGTAGTTAATTTAAATAAAAAAAATTAATTTAAATAAAAAAAAAAACTCTCTAACAAAAGCAGTTGGCAAAACATGCAGCGACAGGCAGACTAACGAATGATAATAAAAAAACCACAGCAAGGCTAAAGACAATAAAGCTTAAAAACAATCAAACTAGAAAAAGTGGAATCAATCTCAAAAAAAAAAATAAATAAATAAATAAACTTAACCAAAACTTTAAACAGAAACAACAAAATAACTAAATTTAAACAATAAGATCTAGACAATAAAATTTATACAATGCTTAAGTGGCGCGCAATTGCAAACAAAAAACAAAGAAAATCAATATCATTCAAAGAAAACCAAAAAACTGCGATAAACTCAGAGGGAATCGAAATAAACAAACAAGGAATCCATTCTAGCCCATTTCTTCAAGGGCTAAGGACTTTATTCGAAGACTTGCTAAAGACAATAAGATCTTTTGGTGATTCTATGCGTCTTAGACTATAGAAAGTTCTCCATGACATTAAACAATTTTCACTTTAAATACAGAGTTTGATTGCAAAAAAATATATCTTTCTGGCACTTAAAACTGAGTTCTGTTTACAAGCATAAAATAATTTTAAATACAACAGAATCAAGTTCAGAACTATTTAACGGAAGTAATAAGTGTGTACCTTCAACCGCACTGGTAAGTGGAATTGTCTCCGACATTTAAAAAAACAAAAACAACCTAAGCCGAAGTGAGATTAACGATTAATCATAAGGCACGGAATATGTCTCTGGCAACTGTAATATTTATAGAATTGGCATCTATATATATTTCTTGACTATGGTCGATTCATCGGTACATTCATCGCTATGGTCGAGATAACTCGTCTTCCAAGAATGTTCCTTGTGCGTTAGAATTTGGCTTACATACCAGTTTAGATAAGTTGGAGCATGTTAACACATATCTGCAGAATACGTTCCGTGTCTTTTTTTTATATATATAAACTGTCTAGAGCCAGCACAGCTACTACTTGTCTTTTCTGGAGCTTGTATCTAATCCGTATACCGCAGCGAATGTGTTGAAGTATTTAGAGAAAGTTCAAGTTTTATCCAACCGCGTTTTAGAAATCACCCGATATAATTTTAAAAGAAATTATGTCGTTCATATGGAAACAATCAAGGTTTTTAAATATCGTTTTTAGTTTATTCCGTATTAAAATCCTTTTATGCATAAAAAAATCCATTACTCGTACAAATATTTTACATTAATCCTATCAGTTTAATACTGATTTAGAAAATACATTCTTCTAAATTTGTAACAAAAATAAGATTGATGTACGCTTTCAAAGGAGTTCGCGTGGTAGAAGCCTATCAGTTACGGGAACACCGTTCAAAACGCTATCTCTTCATCTTAAATTTTAAAGGCAAAAATGACACAAGAGAACATGAAAAGATAGTACTTGCTAATATTTGAAATTTATTATTAATGATTAATGTAACTGCTCAAGAACTGATCTTAAATTAAACCACAGATATTCACAGATAAGTTTTAACATTTAATATGTTAACTTGCTACTATTTAATGAGGAAGAGATTAATTAAAACAGGAAAGGGAATATTTCAAATTCAAAGTTATAAAAACTGACAACTTAAGTAGTAACAGCATTTTTTATTACGAGGGTCATCCAAAAAATAAAGACCGTTTAGTTATACAAAATGAAAAATACAATATTTATTGGAAGAAACAATTCTGTTACATACCGGAAGCTCCCTTCACTTCTCTACATCAGAGGTTCTCAACGTGTGGTACGAGTACCCCTGGGGGTACGTAAAGGACTAGTTGGGGGTTCGCGAAATCAAAGTTGGTAATGGCGGAATCAAGGAAACATAAGGAATTAAAAAAAAAATACAGAATTTTGTTTCCTTAAGTTAATACTTGCTATTTAATAACCATACCACTCGAATAGTTGATTGTTACGGATTGTAACTTTTAGCTATCCTCATAAGTTAATGCGAATGTATTACAATACTGATTTCATTTGTTTTGGCGTTGAACTAACACTATTGTAAAAATGCAAAATAAATAATATCCAGCAAATGTTATTAATTCGAATAATTTGACACGTAAGCTAACCTATACTTTTAACATTACTGATAAAAACTTCTCTGCATAGACGGATGGTTGTTGGTGGTGGGGTGTGACAGTAAGGGGTACGAGGAAATATAAAGATTAATCAAGGGGTACGCGGGAGAATAAAGGTTGGGAACCCCTGCTCTACATAATCACCTCCTACATTTAAACATTTGTCGTATCTGCCCACGAGCTTCAGAATTCCCATGTCGTACTCTTCTGCCGTCAATTCATTAAGCCAGGTGGTCACTGCATTCAAACAAAAGATCGTAGAGGTGTTCTTTTGGTGGATTTCATGCCAAAAGGCAAATCGTTATTGTGAGTCTCTAAGAAAACTACGGCGAGCCATCCAAAACAGTTGACGAGGAATGCTTTCTGGGGGAATTGTGCTTCTTCACGACAATGCCCGCCCTCACATGGCTACTGCAACTCAAGAATTGCTGGATCAATTCGGATGGGAAATTTTTTATCATTCACCCCCCTCACACTGCTGCTGCAACTCAAGAATTGGTGGATCAATTCGGATGGGAATTTTTTTATCATTCACCCTATAGTCCGGACCTTGCTCCTAGCGATTTCCATCTTTTCCGTAAGCTGAAAAAGTTTCTAGGTGATAAACGTTTTGGAAGTGATGAAGAGTTGGAGAATGCAGTGAATACCTGGCTTAATGAACTGGCGGCAGAAGAGTACGACATGGGAATTCTGAAGCTCGTGGACAGATACGACAAATGTTTAAATGTAGGAGGTGATTATGTAGAGAAGTCATTAAGCTTACGGTATGTAACAGAACTGTTTTTCCAATAAATATTGTGTTTTTCATTTTGTATAACTTTATTTTCTGGATGACCCTCGTATTATATTTAATTTTCTCATATAAAACCCAGTTTTTCAGCAACAATCCTATTACTTTTATACACTTTTATGTAAATTGACTTGTTTCATGTTCATTAAAATGGATTTTTAAAATACATTTTTCACTCACTTCCTGATGTGTTAGGGCTTTGAAATTTTGTACACTTGAGTGTTCTCCATAACACAATACATTATTTTAAAATTTTCAGAACTTAATTATCAATTACTCCATAAATTTAATTAAATTTTGATTCCATTCGAGTGGCACCACCAAGTAGGGCATTTGAGAAAAATTTGATTTCGAGATTCCAACATATATAATAATGAATTAAAAATTAAAAAAGTAGGAAATAATTATAATAAAAAATTACTTTTCAGTATACTAATAAAAATGTGTTCTTAAAAAATGTTTTATTAAATTTATTTATACACAAATTCATTTCGTAACATTATCGTCCGCATTTAATTAATTCTACATAAAGGATTGAAAGAAAATAACTAATAAATATTGAGAGAAACTTCATAATTTGGAGCCATAAATATGAAAGAATGTCTGAAATGTCACCCAAATTTTTAAATTTCAGCTCCATACGAATTTTTAAAAAAAAAGCTACAAATTTAATGTACAACAGCTTTACGAACATAAAATATCCTTTGGAAATGGAACTGAAACCTGAGATTTAAGTATGATATGGCCTCCATGTAACCAGCCCACAATACTCCAAATAAATGAGTTGGGGCCATGAAATTCACAACAGCCTTTGGGAGAATAAAAGCTGAGAGAAATGGTGCTCAAATCCAAGATTCAAGCATATCTCCATGCTACCGACCCACAATAATCCACGTAAATGAGTAATTATATTAAAATGATAATTGTCAATGACGACATATTAAGTTTAATACAACGAAATTCAGCTTTTTTTATATTTTGTTGAGTATATGTAAAAAATAAATTTAAAAAATGTACCCCGAGCAAGAGCAGAGTGTTTTTACTATTTGTGTCTGACTGAGAGAGCACGAGGATGATGTACCGTGCGTGCACTACTCTCTCCAAAGCAGCTCATCTCTAGACATCCTCTCATCAAATGGCCAAAGTAAGATAAGCGGAGAATTAATGTTAGTTCAAATTTAGCTACTTAAGAGTAATTATACATAGAATTATACATAGGAATATACATAGAATTATACATTAAGAGAATTATACATAGGAAAGATTCTAACGCATTTCATAATACGAATCAACGCACCGCTTTGCTTTCGATATCAAGATAATAATTAATTCATACTGTATACATCTGGAGGGAAAACAATCGTGTACTCTCCATTATATCAGATGCAGTAAGGAATAACAGCAATATTACTGTTGATAAAAATCGCCAAAACAAGTAAGAACATATGCATGTAAGGCTGAGAAGGAATGGAAAACTGATTATATCAGTGAATTGGTTTTATTAGTGAATACACTCACGGTTAAATATATCAACAACTTCTTACAAATATGGACGAAGACGAAATATGCGGATGAATCTAGAACACAGTCCACCACATTTTTTTCCAGGAACAATGAAGATATATTTATAAAAAAGATTTAGTTTATTAACATAATAAAGACACCAAGCTTTTGAATAACTCAAAAAATTAAAATTTATGCATTTCTTTAATTTACCAAAAATCTTTTTTCTCATACTTTCAAATAAATAAGATGAATTTTTTATATAAATTAATTACTGTTAATATACTTTTCTTCGTTCGTTGTAGTCGTAAAATTGAACCCAGAAAATAATTACAGAACATAAATAAATAAATAAATAAAAAACCAACGAAACCCTAATATCATTTGTCTTCATGCTTCTGAAATTTAACGAATACTTCTGCAAAACATAAACGATCATGGTTTTTAATCTTCATGGCCATTTATATCCAAAATGAATTCTTTAAGTGCCCAATCAATTTATATGAGTTTTCATAATACGGACATTTTCAACATTACACAGCAGTCGCCAGAAACGATTCTTTACCATGGAAAAATTAAATCAGTCCTTTTCTTAACGAAAAATGCGTGCTACATTTTTCTCTTAAAATTTAAACCATTTATTGCTGAAACAGAAAAGAAAAATACACTTCATAATAATGATCCAGATTTTATGAATATTAATCCCCTAAAGAATAAAGCTGGGGGAAGTGTATTAAAAAACGAAAAAAAAAAATAATAATAAATTAGACTGCTCCCAATTCTAATTTCTCAATCTTGTTAGATAGAATTATTCACCGGGACTTTTCCAAAATAATTGGGTTACTTCTTTTATAGTTCCCCACTGGGCGAAAAGCTTATCAATGATTAAAACACAAATGACCACGAAAAATTAAATTTTCATGAAAAGAAGAGGAAAATTGGGAAGAAAAATTTCAAGGTACGACTGGAGAGATTTATTGCTATTTAAAAGAAAATGAGTCGTTTTGTCCTTTAAAAAACTCTCTGAAAATACTCTAGTCACTAAGAAATTTAATAAAACAACTAACTAAATTCGGAAAAATATTATTCTTTTAAACTCAATTTAAAATAAAATTTATCAGTTCGAAAGAATAAGCAGAATTCTGCGATTTCCGGGAAAAAACGAGCGTGATCTCCCATCGACTTTCTGGCGTACGGCGTTTTTGTATTTAGCTTCGTAACATTAGTGGAGATAACCTCTTCTCGCTGACCGAATTGGGTCCAAAATTTGGTATATATACTACAGTTTCGGTTTCAAAACCACAAACGAAATTTTATTCAACTTGCTGATAGTGCATTGGATTCATAGTGTTTACATATACATGTACAGACAAATAGGCATTTTACCGTTTCACCCATTTAGTCAAGATCACACACATATCTATAATTTTATGGGTAAGATCATATCCTAAAATTCACTCATCTAGCGCGTTACATCTTTGAGTCAATGCGTTCGCACGAACAGACAAATCGGTCGATGAAACCAAATTTTTTCTTCCAGCTTATTGCATTTTCGAGTTATAGTGCTTACAGACATAATTCCAAGAATGTTTTCTTGGACTCGGAGAGGCCTAAAACGTAGAGATCCATCAGATTATCGAGGTGGAATTTCTTGACCATTACAATACCTTTTATTTGCATACTTCGCGTAAGAGAAAGTAAAAAGGTGCAACCAAACATCAAAAACCGTACACTCAACCGCTCGAGAGTTTTTTAAGAAACAATGCCTTTTGAAATTTCCACGTGTTTTCAAAAATTTCACGGAAAGCAGTATATAACACATGGAGTCAATTCACAGTAACTCGACACACTTCAGATACAAAGCGTTATATTAGTTTTGGATGCGTATCTTGCGGGAGAGTAAAGAATGTGACGTCGCAACAAAGCGTTAAGATAACACGCAGTTAGATGCTAGAGATAGTTACGTTCATATCCATCATGTGACTTTGAAGCTAAAGATTATGAAGAATAGGCTCAATTCTTCATATCGATACCAACCATGAATAAAAATTATTATAAATATTGGAATTCCTCCTTTTTGCTATTTGTACTTGTTGTATAGAGATATTTAAAGAAAATATGAACATTTTAAATAGTACTACATGCAATGAAAAGCATAAAAGAAGCATTTCTGGCAAGATATACTAAGAATGCATAGTTTACATTAATGCTTCATTTTAAAGCACGAAAGGGTTATTTTGGGACGAACCTCATAATTTTAAATCTTGCTTAGATGGTGAAGACGATACCCGAGTCGGAACTCTCTCTCCGAGCTTCCACATCATATTAACAAAAGGACGTTTTGACAGCGCTGTCCAGATTTGTCAGCGGTCACCTGAGGAGTTGCTCCTTCAGCCACGGTAACAAAGTTTTTTCGGTCTGCGCAAAGTGTGGAGTAGCGAGTGCGTCCCCAGAGCACATCCTCTCTTGTCTTCGCCTATCTAGGGAGACTTTCGAGACGGATCCTTTGCTTGCTCTCGATTTCTTGAGGGTGAGTGGGCTCATGGATGGTGTCTAGCTGCCGCTAGACAGAGAGGGATTAGTAACAACAGGACGTTCGACCGACAACGGATTCAACCCCATGAGTCCCGCATATAAGACGGAACTTTTGGTGGAATCGGGTCTCGAACCCGCAGCCCTCCTATCCCGAAGCCACGACTCTGCCTACTATCTATTGACATCGCATGGATGATGGGAAGTATGCTTTCCATTACGTTTGTCGTTTTGATCCCACTGTGCTGTAATATATCGAACCAAGACCACGCGTCAAAGACTCATGATAACGAGGAAGACGTCTTCTGCTGCCCAACGCAACCTTGGGGTATTAGAGGTTGACGTCTGATTTAGTCCCAATATATAGAGGTAGGTTGCCTTCCTAGGGAAACTAGCACACATGCTTTTTTCTCCAGGAGGAAAACCAGGAAACCCTCCAGCCTGACCGCAACAAGCTACTCGCCGTCAATGCGCACACCGATCTACCAGATTTTGATTAATGCCTGTAAGTGTATGGTCAGATTATAGCACCCATAGCCTTCTTTCTCAGATTCATGCCTCTCAGCACTGCCCACATACCTTAACACATTAGGCCACCTTTGGAGCTTTCCGTTGTATATCACTGTACTACGAATCACACTAATCGCATGAAGTCAATTTAAATGAATATCTTTTCTTAAAGCAATTCTGATTCTAGAAATCTACCTCAAGGAAGAAATGAACTTTTACACTTAATGAGAATCAATATTTACATATCGTTGACATTTATATACGCGATATTTAACCATTAAGTCAACAAACAAAGATGATATCTATAGAATTTCGAGATAGTGCACTCTTCCGTAAGACATTTTAAAGTCAACCGTCCGCATCATTAGCAGTTTCACAACCTCCAGGCGCCAGAACAACAAACAAACAGACAGGGAGTCGATTCACTCGGAACTTAACCTTTCACCACTTCGACAACTCGTCGACTTCGATAAAAATGATAACAAGTCAACATTATCAAACGACGCGGCTTCTCGACTTATTCTTAGAGGCTGCGGGCATTAAACTTGGGGTGCAATAACACCGGCGTGAAACGCAGCCTGCATCCTAATTATGAAAGGCGCTTCGTTAATTGACACAACTGCTCGTCAGGGCCATTAGCTGCCATTGGAGCAAACCTGGAATTAAAAATAATAGCAGGCTAGAAAAGAAAAGTTGAGACACGGGGTTGCAATGTGGTGGCTGTAAGGTGAAATGAAACACCAGGACTTCTAAGCATAAGTGCAAATTGTCTATGTAACACTGGCCGCCTTCGGTGACCAGCTTGTTCGCCGGGAATATAATTTCAAGTGAATCTCTTATGTATAAATTAATATTCATGGTTCCCTTAACCGCTTAACTTAACAGCCCGAGAATACTCGTGCATCGAATTATCGCATTTTTGGTCTTAAAACTAAAATTTAATCATTAATTATCTATAGCTAACCCGACCCCAGTGATCAGTTTGAACAGCTAAAGTCTGTCAGCGCTATTAGTTTATCAGCGCTGAATAATGCTTGTTAAGAGCACAGACCATAAACTTCTCCCTCCAGTTATGTTCAACATGCATGCCATGCCTTATCCCACTGTGGGTTTAATTCACATGTTTCTTTAAGATGCAAATTCCTTTCGACTGTTGTTGTAATGTGTCCCGGATGTAAGCCATATGCGCAAAATAAATTAAAAAATAATTTAAACGTTGTTAACCGCTTAACTTAACAGCCCGAGAATACTCGTGCATCGAATTATCGCATTTTTGGTCTTAAAACTAAAATTTAATCATTAATTATCTTTATAATTGTACACAAAAATTACCTAGAATCCATAAACATCTCAAGTATTATATGCCTTCTGAGATGAATAAAAACGACCACCGCTTTCCAAAACAGAAGGGAGAGTCTTATTAGATAGCAAAGAAAATTATTAGGTTAAGTGGTTAAAGAAGTCGAGTAATTGTCTGTGTCATGTAGCGTATAATTGCCCGTTGTCGGCTTCAATTTCACTCTCTTATTCCTCTTGCAAAATATGCATTTCATTTTAACTTTAAAATGTCGCGCACATTTTACGTGCAGTAGCATATTAGCTGTATGAAATTATGCTGATTAAAACATATCATTAAACATAAATATATTACCGTAGCTTTCAACAATGAAAAGGAAACGCGCAAATAAATATTTATTTAAACAATGAAAACGGTTTGAAATGCGTTGTAACAATGAAAAGTATTGTTGATAATTATGCCAAAAAATATTTAAAAAAGGTTATTTTTATTAAAGAACAAATTTTACGGCAACTTAATTGATATCATTGAAAAGATAATTTTTTGCGCTTTCAGATGATGGTGTAAAAATTATGTTTGTGCTGTAATATTTTCGAAAGTAAATAAGGAAAAAAGCCAAAATTTCATTTATTTTTTAATTAATTAAAATTTAAAAAAAACGGCTGATATTCATATTCCCACCCACCAAAAAATGTTCATGCCAAATTTCGTAGCTCTATGTCCAGCGGTCTGCCCTGTAGAGCACCAATACACAGATACACACACATTCTCCTTTATCATTAGTAGAGATCAATTTTGGCAGAATTTTCAATTTAAGTATCTTTTCATCCGAAAAATTATTGAAGTAGTAGCACTCAATATGTCAATACCAAAAAAAAAAAGTTGAATTGTGGAAATTAAATATTGTTATAGCTAATGTGGATTGTGTGCTGCTATCACAGTTACAGTCAATAAAATACTACATACGACGACTTTAGGCAATGTAGAGCTATTGAGCTATTGTCTACAGCAAAACCAAAGAAATTGAATTTCTGAAGAAAAAAAAAATATCGTTATTAGGGAAAGGACCAAATACTTTAAATTGCAATGAACTGAAATGTCATGTATACTGTATAACATACATTTTACATAAGAAATTGCTGTATACCTTCTACAAGACTTCTTTTCTCAAAAATTCCTTTGTCAAATTTAATATCACATCCTTTAAGCAGTCAACTTCTAAAAAGAAGGAAGCAACTGGCAATCTATCTTTTTTTTAAAAAAAATATTTCACCAGGAAGCTATAAGTATAAGAAATATTTCCGATTTATACACTTTTATTTAACTTGACTTGTTTAATGTTCGTAACGATGGAATTTTGTGAACAAGTTTTCACTCACTTTCTGATATGGTATAGTTCTGAAATTTAGTGCACTTATGTGTTCTCAGTGAAAATACATTATTTTAATATTTTCAGAACTTAATTATGAGTTAATCAATTAATAGTAAGATTCCATAATGTTTCTAATAATGAAATATGAAATGAAGACTAAGTATAAAATAATTTAAATAAAAATTTATCCTTTCTAATGCACTAATAAAAACTGTATTATGAAAAACGTTTTTATATTAAGTTTATTAAATAACTAAAAACTTACGAAATTATAATTATTATTTTACTCAAAATCCTACAACCCCGATTTTTTTTTTTTGTTTCTTCAAGAGCATTTATATAAATCACTCCAAATGAGTGTAAAGAACACGGGAAAATAATTATTAACTTTACATTTGAAATAAATCATAATTTATTTAAAATTATTAAAAATTTAAATATCCTACAATACACGCGATTGTTTATTTTTTCAATCATGTTTGTAAATTGATGTAAATAAGAGTAAGGAATACGGGAAAAATAATTAAGAAAAGCTTTTGATTTTACATTTCAAATTAAAGAAGAAGAAAAAAACCTTCGTACTGTAAAATGTAGCAAATATAATAGCCAAAAAGGTAAAAGGTAAATTAGTTTATTGATTAATCATTAAATTATTCAGAATTAATTCAATAATAACAAAAATGTAAGTGATGTAAATATGCATCCCTGCAGAGTGTAGGGTTAATATAGAGAACAAAAAAAAAGGGAAAACATAAACATGTGGAAGGACGTCCAAACTGTTTCAGAAAAATAAAATTCTACAATACAAAATTAAAAGAAAAGGTTTGGTTCCATAATATAGGAAGAATAGAAGAACCTGAAAACGGATTTAAACTTCTTCACACTAACAACAGATGATGAACTAGTTGTTCAAACATCCATAAATTATTATAAACACTTTAACAGATATGTTCAAGAGGAATATTCAACAATTTATCACTTCTGCATACTGAAATGTGCATTCGTTTAAACTGATCAGAATTATCATTCGCGAACAGCTACAGAATACGTTAGTTTGCATTGAAATTGACGAGCGATTATTACCAATGTAAATTAACCAAACAATTCAAATTCTAACTAGTATCGCTCTATTTCCCTTTATACATCCATATGCCTAATAACTATGCATTTCGGTAATCTAGATAATAATATGTTTCTAATGCTCAGGGATTAGAATACAAAGTTAAAGTTCCACGCGAGGTTTGAACAGTCTCTTCTCTCATTTCCCCCTTCATTTGACATGTATTTTCTAGAATCAACACTGGTATCTTTCATCTCTATTTGCAAGGGCTGCAATTTAAATTGAAGTAATCATGCAGGGTTACTGGAATGCTTCATTTATCGCTTGTGTTGGCACATTTTTGAATATGATATATTTAAAATTATCTAAAATAAAATTCAAACAAGAGGAACTCTATTTTTCAACGTCATATATGCATAGAAGTTTCTTTAATCATAACTTCGCGTGAGAGTTAAATTTTTTTTATATTAGATTCATTAATGGAAAACAATAAATATAACCAACGTGAGAATTTTGATGTTAAAAACTGACAATGCCACCATTACAGCGGATATTTTTTACAGTACTGCTTGTTCCAAAGTAAGGCTTCTTAAACTATGGGACTTGAACCCAAGATGGGTCGCATGCCATTATATACTGAATACCGAGTGCTTCTGGGAGATTCTTCAATATCAGCAAACAAAACAGATTTTCTCTTACTGATACTGAAGAATAAAAAGTTTCAAATCGAAAAATCTGTCTTAATTTGCAAGAAAATATAATTTTAAAACTAAACCCGTCCATTTATTTTTTTCCCTCCTTCTAATCAGTAATGAATGTTTCATTTTCTGTTTTGTTTTCACATGTATATTTATTTATACTAGAGGACTAAAAGGGAAATAGGCAAATTTCATTATGGTTGCTTAACATCAAAGTTTTCTGTCGTCAGAAAACAATGCAGTTGAGTGCAACAACTTCACATATTAGGAAAAATAATTTATAATCACCGTTTTAAAAAAATCACAATTCAAAGTAAAAACACCGTATAATAGAAACAAAAAGATTTAGAAATATTATTTAAAATATTTATCGACTATAGAGATACATCTTCATGCATTTTTCTCCGTTATAATGTATTAATTCTTATAAGAAATGCAGAAAAACACAATGTTGAAGTTAAAAAAAGTCACATTAGCCCAATAAAGAACGTTGAAGTACTTTTCTACGATGGATTCGTATCCGAGATACATTACAACTGTAAGTATAAACTGTAATTTATGTTATATATATTGTATACATGTTACATATATTGTATACATACATACAAACTATAAAGTTCCACATCAATAATCTGAAAAGACACTTTCCTCATACATTTTCTATATATATTTCTTACTTATGCCAACTTTTTTGTAACCTTTGCATAAGATATATTTTAATTTAAATGCAGGTACAGCAGAACACATACAATCATGTCTCTCAAAATGAAGAACGTATAATTTTTAAGAAACATTATAAAGAAAATTCTGTACATAAATTAATCTACAAGTATCAGTTTTTGAAAAATTAAAGCAAACAAAATTATAATAAATCATTGTTAAATGATTGGATGGAATGGAAATTTTGAATTAAAAGCAAACCCCGAAAATTTTTAGGCAATTTGTTAGTTTAATAACACAAAAGGAAACAAAAATATTACACTTTAAACTCGAAAGAAGTCGGAACAAAAAAAAAAATCAAATTCTGATATATCATTTATCAGTATATATATGTCATTATGACTGCATAATACTGACTGTAGAAAATTTACGCTAATATCAAATTTAATAAAAATCTTAACCTTTTGCAAGAATATTTAGCTTCCTAGGTGTCAAATCAAAATTTTAAAGCATAGAATTATAACCCAAACAAAATTTTAATGCCCCAATACTAAGTCGAAATTACAAGGCTAAATTCTGACCCTTTATGACTAGTGACCAATTTATTAAGCGTTAGGCCTGGACATAACCCGAAATATGTTCCAAATCCATTTCCAATGCTTATTTTTCTTTAATTGTTATTTAACGAGCGTTTAATTCCAAAACCATTAACGACCCAGAACCCCGATCACAATAAGACTCTCGGGTCTAAAATTAATTTCAAACCTCAATGCGGATATCCTCAAACATTACAAATGGGAGATACGCTTCTCGAAAGCATTTAGGACTCTTCCTCTCTCTCTGAAAAGGCTCTTCTCAAGTGGTAGAGGGGGGAGAGAGAAATGTTCCTAAATCTTCTACACCCCTCCCTCAACACCACCAAACGATAAATTATGTTTTCTGGAAACAATAAAGCTACGAACTTCTCTTTCCGATTATCGGTCCATGGATTTTCACAAAAGGACATGAACTTCAGTCTGCCAACTTTCCCCATGCAAGGCTGGGCTAGCGGTTGCAGGTAACAATCCACTTTTAACTGGCCACTTACCGATAACAGGGGTTGAGTAAAAGGAAGGTGGGGTGGAAGCACAAGAGTTTTACGCAATGCCAATTCCTTCTAAACTTTTGAGGGTAGAAAAGTGCTTGTTATCGGTTTGAAGGGTTGGCTTTCGTCGGATACGAAAACAGGCTTTCACAGTTCGATAGGGGGTAGTGGTGGGGTAAATTTCGCCCCAGAAATTAAAAGTGGAGCAACCGGTACGTTAATCGGAACTATTTGGGGCCAAGTTAAGGATATGCAAGTCAAGAGAAAGGCAGGAGCGGCGAAAAGAGCAAGAACGTATCGCGGGCTGCAGGATTGTTATTTTACGCGGAAATGAAAGGCGAATGGAAATTGAAATTGTTAAGTAAATTTAATTAAGCGCATCGCCAGGAAAGATTATTCAGAATTTTCTGCTTTTCTAAGAGTTCGATAAATGTAAAAGGAAAATTGATTTTTCATGCCAATTTTTGTTATTATTAAAACAGAAACAGCAGTTGCACACAAACTAGATTCTTTGGCAATCTATTCAACTTGGGGATAAAATAATTAAATAGATTTACTTAAGCTAGATAACATCCCGTTTTTAAGCTATAATAGGACTCTTTTCGGTTGGGTCTCACAATTCTAAACCATGGTTAGAAAACCAGGACGACACGTCCTCTCCAAAGTTCCAAGCCACTCCAACATGACAATGATTATTAAATAACTAGAAAATCACCCGTCATGGTTTGAAGGGTGCAAGTTCGAGAGATTTCCCTTCAAATTTGACGTGTTTAAATAGATATATATGCGAGAGAAATTTTTAACATTGGTTGAAAACAAATAAAATAAACATATGTTTTATGACAGGAATTCTTTTTTTTTATTTACATATTATTTCAATATTTCTTTATTCCAAAAACCTCTTGGTAATCAACATTTCGTGTGAAGAATTTTTCGTTGATTAATAATTTTGCTTGTACTTCAGATGTCTTTGTGTAAATTTTAACGTGATTGGGAATCCTAGACCTTGAAAGTGCAACATGGGAGCTTTGCAAAGACAGACTCATCGAGGTAAATTCCAACATGATCGAAAGTTTGCCCCTGCGATTTGTTGATAGTCATCGTGTAAGCTGGAATTAACGGGAACTGGCGGCGGTTGAGAAAGAATGGTAGATTCACGTCACTGGTGGCTAATTTAATTCTTGGCAAGAAAACAACATCGCCACGATTGCATTCAGATACAATTTGGCGTCCAAACTATATCACGTGCATGATATACCACTGACGAAATTTACTACCTTCTATTAAAAACCGGAAATTAATTTGAAATATAGGATTAATATAATTTAAAATTTCTCGGGAACTATTGATCATAGCGAGATAAATTTTATATGAATCGATAGAAAATTTTATTTCACTATTTTAGAGCTATTAAATTTGAAATTAGAACGACAATTACTCTTTTAAATTTAAAATTACAGAAATTTAGGTTATCTAACAATGAAATAATGCTGTTTAACGTCTCGCAGTGCTATGGCGCGAGTTTTATTGTTGGTGACGTCAGAGCGTTACCGGAGGATCTGGGCTAATATATTAGTAATTAAGTAATAAATAAAAGGAAACATTTAATAAATGTAAAGTAAAAATTTATATATGTAAAACAAACGAATATGAGGCCATTTAGAGCTCAATATTCTTTTGCTTGGGCGTCTTTTATCATCGAAATTAAAATCCAAATTTACAAGGGAACCTGTGCCTACCCTATGAAATGACATCTCCATGGAAGTTCGAAACGAAAGAGAAAGAGCATTAGTTTAGTTTGGGCTTAGTTAGTTTCCCGTCCCGTTTCGAAGCTAAATGACGGTTATTTTGGGATGGACCTCGTAATTTTGAGCCGTGGTCCGATCACCCTCCTCCCCAAACTTCCACGCCGCACCAACGTGAAGCGTTTCATTCTCGGCGACTGACGCAACGTGCTTTAAGCCCATACACAAGTCGAATATTCAGTGCAGTCTGGCATATTTAAAAAGAGATTCGGCAAGAGAAAAGCCAGATATATACCAGTAAACAGCAACTGAGTCGGGATCTTTCGGGCATTATTTTCTTATAGGCCGAAAACAAAAGCAAACAACATGATTCAAAGTAAAACTAGAAACTCCTACTGGTTCCTTTTAATTTTATTTTAGTATTCAAGAATGTGAGACTTCATTTACTGGGTATCCCAGGGGTACTTAAGTCTAAACTTTAAGGATACGTTAGATACAGATTGTAAGGGTGTGCTTGATAATGTATCATATTAATAATACATCAATGGATGTATTTTGAACTTTCTCGAAGAAATGTACCATATTGAGATCGTCAGACCTTCTGCTCTAATGTCAGATATTCTCACATTAGGCAATCGTGGAGACACAAGCCATTATATTATTTTCAATCAATGGCAACTCACCAGCTTCCGTTAATAAATATCAATAATTAATTAATAATAATTTTTAAAAATCCTTTATTATATTTAGATTTCAAGATTTCTAGCATCATAAAATTCATTCTCGCAGCATAAGAATTTCATTAACACGATTTAATTTCTCTATTATTTGCCTTAAAAAAATATCTTTACATCCAAAATTAGATTAGAATTTGATTAGACTGAGACATTAATCTAATCAAATTCTAACAGAATATTCGTGTATTATTCGGATAAGCACCTAATACTCTTAGAATAACTTTAAAGCAATTCTACAAATCAAAACGATTGATTGTATAATCCAAGATTTTACAAATTCGTTCAAATTTATGGAGTATGGAGTTCTCACCATGAGATCGAACTGACAGCTAATGACATAAATTATTAATGAACTAGGCTCTCTATTGTTGTGGTCACCGATTTAAGCCTAACAAAACACTTGGGAGTTGCACCACAACAAACGTTTCTCCATATTTTTCAAGTCTCAACATACAAAATAATAATGTGACCGATTCCAGCAAACAATGAACTCATAGTTCACAGAAAACGGAAATCTGAAATCAAAACTGAATAGGAGAGGCTGGCAGACAAAAGGCTCTGTTCCCACTTCGCACAAGATGTCAATTAAACAATTAACGAGAAGAGGGAAACGTGCCGACACGTGAGTGACCGGCAACCACACAATTGATGTACTTGTCCAGCAAGGACAGCCCACGCACTCAGTGGTCCGCTATTATGGACTGATTGATTAATCACGGTTCATGGTTAGAATACAACTGGTTCGGTGAATACACAGCTTACAATAATAGTTTATGAATAATCCAAAAGTGTGGCTTAGGTTTCGACTAATCTAACCAAAATTTGCTAACATTATCTCTCGAGTGATGGAGTTTTTTCATTGCACAATTGAACTACTTCATATTTTTAAAAAGATAAGCTAAACTATTGGTTATTTGTCAAAACAGACTCATTTTTTGAGAATAAAAGTTGAAGTTCTGTCTATCTTCGAATCCTTATACGCATCTTTAGTTCTCTCATGTTTGTAAAGATGGAATTTTGAAATTTATTTTTCAATCACTTCATCAAAAAGTGAGTGGAAAATAAATTGCAAATAAATCCAATAACTAATGATAATTCTCTTTCAGCATCGCACGGTAAACTAATTCTTTTTATATCAGGTAAAAGCACTGTATTAGGTAACATCTTCTCTACTTGTTACGCTCGGAGATTGTGGTCCATTGCGATCGTGTGCTTCGACTACATCCACTCATCACTGGCTGCTGATAACAAGATTCACTGATAATTATAACGATGAATTATGAAATATATTAACGACTAAAAAGTTAAAAATAATGAAAATCCTTTTCTGAAAAAAACACGTTTTTTTATAAGAGTACTTTTAAACGCGAAAATGATTTTTTAAACAAAAATCTTAGGGTCCAAACGAAAATTTAAAAGCACGAGGCGCTAGAAACAATTGGCCACAATAAATATCATAAGAAAAAGAATTCCAAATCATTCATTGAAATTTAAAACATAATGTGAATGTAATTAAAATTCGAATTTACTTACAATATTTCTATCAGTAGAGATTCATCAAAACCTCAAAATTGAATTTTTTGATGAATACAATATCTTTTTTTGTTGATAGTTGGCCACACATCTTTTATCGTTCATATGTGCAATTGCCACTTCTCCTAAATGAAAATGGCAAAATAGGTCGCCATATTTTATTTTATTTCTCGTTTCCCAAATAAATTTATTTATCAGAACGAAAAGTTTTTCTAATGTTACTAGAGTAAATAAAAAAGAATGAAGGAAGAAATGAAGCAATAAAAACTAATGGAAATAATAATCATTATCGTTTGCCCCATATGCCTAAAAGATAGGAAATAAAGAAAGGATATAATGTAGAAAAGAAAATTAAAAAGAAACGACCTACCCCCCTCTAGCAATGTTTGGTGACTTGGACTTGCTGTCAGAGACGCAACACATCACCGGTATACTTAATTATTATGCTTAACATGCAATATACGACCAATAAGTTCAGTTTTGTATGTTCCCTATATTTCGAAACAAATATGTACTGGATTCTTTGAATTTTTGAAAACTGAACTTTCTACCAAGAAAAAAAGCGTAAACAAGACAACTAAAATTGGACAGAGTTCTCGATTTCCGAATGAAAATTAAGAGATGTTAAAACAATAGAACTATGCTCAATCTGTAAATTTCTCCCTGTATACATAAATGTGCATAATCCTTTCTTTTCTTGTTTTGTACGTCTTTCACTTAAATAGATTATCTTAAAGCTACCATTTCTCTTTATTTTTCTATTCCAGTAACTTGTTTATCATCATCCTGTCTGCAGAGCATATCTTGGAAAAATAAATCTTAATTCAATTAATATAATTTCGTAATCCATTTTTGTTGATATACTTGAGAGAAACCACTTATTTTTATGTAGGCTGAAAAGAAAAAGAAGCTAGAATGCAGACCGTGAATTAAAAATAAAGAATTAATGGAACCTATATGCTCGAATATGACCGAAGAATAATTTTTTCCGCCTCGCTAAAACGTCCAAATAAATATCATCGGATTTAGATTTAAATAATTGCATTACCATCTGCACCCGTAATTTGCATTGCAGATCTCGAGACCAGCATTTCTGTATTGGGAAATAATGAGTTGCAGTTACTAATTTAAATTGCTGATGCAAATTCTATAAGGAGTAGCAGCAAATTATTTTAATTAATGCCAACGGTGCGTCCGGATTTAAATCAGCATTGTGAAAGAAAAAAAAGATTATGTATGTGTTCCTTTTTGAAAAAGAGCTGAGGTTTTTTTAATGCTAGAATCATTTGAATTTCCATGTTCATCCAGTAAAATACAATAATTATTTCACCGGAAACTGACTTTTTTTAACGCTTTTGTTTGCGTTTATTTAGGTTCATTGGTGGATTTCAAATGAACGTGGATTTAATGCAGAACGCGTTTAGTTTACTGTGAAAAAATTTCTCACATGATTAAGCAAGAATATAGACGCATGATTTTATTTTTAATAATGATGGTGATTTAAATCTTCGACTTTGTCTCAATGCTATACATTATAATTTTGCGTAAGTAATTTCGTGTTATATTCAAATAATTTATCTAGTGAAAAGCCTTGTTTCAACGCCATGTGTCCTATTATTATTATTAAAGGATCTTTCAGGCTCCCACTGCTTTTATATATGATATTTAATATCATTTAATTACTTTTCTAACGGAAATATATCAACTAAATAATAAATTTCAGGATCCGATTACATAATTACCATCGCAGATTGGTTAATAAACAAGGACAATAAAGAATTTTTATAAATCGAGACTTTGAGGCCAATTGTCTTCAGTTCAGCTTCGAATTATACAGAAGCGCATCTTTCATTCGAAAGCGGGACATCCACGAGAAGTCCAATCCATTTTATTTGGAACACATTGTGCCAAAACGTTTCGTCAATGTGAAAACCCGATGAAAATTGGCGTAGGAGGAGCGAAAGGTTGGAATTCCAACGAGGTTGGTTTTCCATTCAGCCCGTTTGGCCATAAAAATGAAATACTATTCTTCGAGGCGGGCAATAAATTACCCGTGTGGGGGAAGACCGTTGGGGGGGATTGTGCGAGGGAGTTGCAGTTAGACTGGAGAAATCGGGAAGGGGAGGGAGGGTGCTCTCTCCAAAAAGCGCAATTCCCCGTGTGGGGGAGGGGGAGTAGAGAGAATCGATGCGGCCAATAGTGCGTTTTGGAGCCTCCGTGAATGATCCACCTAAATCGATAACTTGAATCGGAGGTGGAAACCAGCGGGAGTGGTCTCCCCTAAACTTTCTCGTATACTCCTAACACATGTAGAGAAAACTAGAATAATAAAAGACATCAAATAAACTTCCGTCGCAAGTAAACCAAAGTTGGAACCACGCGTGGTTTGAAGGATAAAAAAAAAATTCAAATCCTCTGCCCATTCTTTTGCGCAACAGGACCTGGCGAGACTCCCTAAATGTTTGCTTCCTTACAAAATCACTCCAGAATTTTGTTTTTGGCAAACTGCCAAGTTTTGGAGCGTCCCTTCCTTGCACAGGCATTGCCACTAGTAGGCATGCGCAAGGAGTTAGTTTCAAAACTGACCAAGTATGCGATTATACAGACCGACAGACAGTCAACCCTTTGACGGATTTGCCCCAAAATTTCATACGGACCTACATTCATGACGATAAAACTGTGTATAAAATTTTATCCATCTGGCTTTTCAAGTTTTTGAGTTATAGCGTTCGCATGACCCCGAACATACAGACAGACAGACTTCCCGTTGACGGATTTTGTCCAAAATTTGATAGAAACCTACAAATTATGTTTAAAGACCACATACCAAATTTCATCCCCGTAGCTCTAATAGTTTTCGAGTTATCGTGTTCACAGACACACACACAGACAGACATAATTCCCAAATTGTGTTTTTCGGACTCAGGGAGGTCTAAAACGTGGAGATTCGTCAAAATCTGGAGTTCGAATTTTTTGACGATTACAATACTTTCTCTTTGTATACTTCGTATACGAGAAAGTAAAAACAGTTCTTGGGCCCAATGGAATGGATTGGATTGCTCGTAAATGCCCAGCTTAACTTATTAAACGTGGTTTCTTTTCTTACTTAACGTGATGAGTTAGTAACGTAAGGAATTTAACGAAAAATCCTTGATTAATACACTCTAAATGAGTGAATTCATATTTGCACGTATTAAGTACACACGTGTCAATACAAGTGACACAAGTTAAATGTGCCGCGCCAATTAAATTCTAGATTGTATTGCGCATGCATGTGAAGACAGTAACACCAAAAGGCCACAAGCTAATTGAATTTAATCTGGCATATAGTTTTATCATTACAATTGTATATCTATATCAAATTTTAGACTAAATCGGTCAATAGATTGACTATCTATTTGCGTGTATGTCAGCGCGATAACTCAGATATATGAAATGCTAGATATATGAAATAAGGTATATGGTTTTGACACCCAAATTGTACATCTATATCGAACTTTAAGCCCTGTCGGTCAAAGGAAAAAGGTTCAAAACGCATACTCGATTTTCTTCACTATGAGACGAAGTTTAACACAAAATACACCATAATATTTTAGAAGTATACCAGAAAGCAGAATGGAGGACAGTTCTGTTGGTATTTTTGTATCTTTCTTGTCACAAATGGTGGGGAAATTAAACAAAAAATAAACGCAGGTGCTTGGCATGCTGAAATTAAAAAATTATATGTCACAGACTTTTTTTTAAAATAAATTTGTCTAAAATAAATTTGTTTGTTATTTGAATTCATTTCCTAATTAGTGTCATTTGTAAATTAATTTAATGGTTTCCCTTTGTTCAAAACAGCATAGGGCAAAATATGAATAACTTAAAAAAATAGTTGAATGGGTGTGAATAAATTTTAAATATGACAATAACAATAACATTCATATGTTTAAAGCCGTTCCGAAAATATATCGCTTAGGTTAAAATGAAAATTTTATCTCTCCCTCATCTACCGTACGCCTACAACACCACTATTGAACAGACTAATTAGGCGATGATTCCAAGGAGATAGACTATATTAAGAATAATTACCTCACATAAATTCATCACATTCTCAGAAAATGAATGAATTCTCATGAAATTATACAAAATCGATTAACAGTTTCTAAGTTTAGCTCATTAGCAGGCTTGACATTTCTATGGGGTAATAAAGCATCTTTTATTATAGAACTAGCTGTCTACGGCGACCAGCTGGTTCACCAATCTTGTATTAATAGTAATAAGGCAATTAAGTCTTACATTTTAAACATTTCAACTTTTGTAAGCTGAAAGCAATAATTGCAATAAGGACAAAGCAATGAATTTAAAAACAGAAACAGTGAACAGGTTAATTAGTATAACTGAATTTAAATTCTTTATACACAAAACGAAAATGTGCAGGATGTTTTTGCATGTAATGAACGTTGAGATAATCCCTTATATTTAACTGTTAAAAAATGATAAGTAAAAAGATTCTTTAAAAATGGAAAAGATTTTAATAAGTAATAAAAAATTTGAAGTCAATAATTAAATTTCTCAGCTAAAAATAATTTACATATTAAAACTAATTAAAACTCAAAATAACTAAATAAAGTTTTTTCTGTAAAAAAAAAGAGAGACATTTATGATGTTGATTATGACATTTATGAAACACAAAACTAAATTCATGATAAACATTTAAATCTAGTCAATAAAAACAACCATTTATAAATAAAAGAAATTATTGAATTGAAATGCTTGAAAAAAAAACTTGAATAATTATGTGCATAACAAGACAACAAACACACACTAGGAGACTGAATATATGAACTATAAAAACATAAATTGCGCAATAATAGCTAATAAGAGCAAATAATAAATAGGAATGAACTAAAACATGCATACGTTGGGATAATAGTTATTCTCTTTACACAGCAAAGTAAAATATAAAAACGCACAGCAATATTCAACAATGAACCAAGAATAATAATATGAACAATAACCAAGAATAATAATTAAGATTAAAGCCATGAATAAAATAAAACCAAATTTACCATTCTAAAGCTATCGATTAGGCTTAATTAATCGTCGACAATAACATTGTGGTCACCGTTAGGGCCATAATCTGCATTTCATGGAAATAATTCAGGCTTTTAGTTACTAATAGTTTTGTCCATTGTAAATAAAAATGTGCATTTCGAGTGGATAGAAAAGAAATATTTAAATGAGGAGAGAATTTTAAAACTCAAAAGAGATGTTTAAAAATTACTGAGAAAATAGTATAAAATGAAATAAGCAAATGTTAAATGAAAGTATAGGAAGAATTTAAATCTTAATGTTTTATTTTAGGTATGCAAAAAACAGTGAGTGCAGCTGACGAAGTATTTGTTGACACTGGCGAAGGCAGAACTCAGGCGAGATTCAATCCCGGGGCGAAAAGATGGGAAGATCATGCCTAACCTACTGCGCTATCCGGACCGTGTCGGGGAACCTTTGAAGTAGTTGTCATGGAGTATAGGGGAAAAAAGAGGGGACAGAGAATGCTGAAGAAAGAGGAATTATTTGCATAAAATTGATCTGGGGCGCTTACGATTTACATGAAGTGATTTTTAATATTAGGTATATTTTCAAAGAATTTTTTTGCTTAATTTTAGAATAAGCTCTTTAAGGCTAAGCAGCTTAAGCGCATTTCTCACATCAGCGTTAAAAATATGGAACGCTTCAAGAATTTACGTGTCATCCTTGCGCAGGGGCCATGCTAATCTTCTCTGTATCGTTCCAATTTTAGTATATGTACTGCCGAAGCGATTACACCAATAATAATTTTGTTTTGAAAATCCGCGCGATAATGACGTTGACAAACAGCTACTGTGCTCCGCCTACTCTACATCAATCTCTAATCTCGAACCATCGGCCATAACTTTCTGATTACTTTAAAAATTTATATATATATATAAAAATAGATAAAATGTCCTAGAAAACCTCAACTGGTATATCATTGTAAAGATAATTTTTTGTACTTTAAAATGACATATTTTTTTTTGTCCATCAATTAATTCATTCAGAAGTTATTGGCACAAAACGACGAAATTTGGTTTAATTTTTAAATAATTTAAATTTGCATAAAATTTTTAAAAAGCGGCTCCGAGGTAGACATCTTCAGCATCCAAAGTATATCTGAGCCAAATTTGATAGCTCTACGTTCTACGGTCTGTTCTGTAGACCGCCAACAGACACACACACAGACACACAAACAAACATTCACCTTTATTAATATTAGAGATAGTGCATTTCGTAAAGAAGGGATCAACATCATCACTTACCTCTTATAAAAAGATTTCGGATATAACGAAAACACGTTTCACAGTTAAAATTTTAGCAAAATATTAATTTCTTAATCGGAAATATTAAAAGGAAAGTAAAGAGATTTAAGGTATGTGCCTACCTTCGGAGCACTTTTTTTGAAAAAAAGGAAATTTTTATTCAACACTTATGTTTTCAGTTATAATGGTGTATAAAACTGTTAATTCAAATGCCATTTTAATGAAAAAATTTTTTATTTTCCAAATTTTGACCATTTTTGGTCAAAATTTAGTAAAAATTGACGTTTACGCCAAACTTCCTACAACAAATTCTAATGCGTGTATTTCCCTTTTTCTTTCAATAATATATTTGGTATACATTTACCTGTGTTATGAAGCAGAATATTTAGTGTACCTCTTAAAGTTACCGAGATATACCCAAGTTTGTGTACGCAACAGCTTTTTACAAAAAAAACCATCACTTTATCAAATAAAAACAGCTCTAAAATAAATAATTATGCACTTTAAGCTATACTTGAGGTTCATAACATACCTAGAGATGTATAGAACACTGTGATTAAATTTCATTTGAATATATTAAAAACTTTTTAAGAAATGAGATTTATCGCAATGTCAAAAAATGAAAATAACAGTTTTCCAGAAAACGCAAATAAAGATTTTAAAGTCGCACAAAAAATTATATACATATTTTAACAACTTAAAATTCACAGTATTTGTAAGTTAAGCCTTCTTTGACTTAAATTTAAATCAAAATTAATTAAAAATTAACTTTAAATTTTTTTCTTGATAATTTTGTTTTTGGTTCGACTTGTCGCTTCGATTTCTTAATTCTCTCAATATCAATTTCTATGTAGTTTTTTTTAATAATTTCTGGTTCAAGTTTGACATTAAGATGGTTAAATACAGTCATCAGCCTTATATTGCCTGAATTGAATAATTAAACTGCTATTTTACTACCTAATAACAGTGTTTGGAGTGAGCGAAATTTTCTTTACGTAAAATATCCCGTAATTAAAGAAACAGTTGCCAGATACGCCTAGAACAATAATAAAAAAATAAATAAAACTTAATTCTATATTTAAAAAGTAAATTGTACATTCACATTGTCTAAGAGTAAAGAAATAACTGTTTAGATAAGTTTTTTGCATTTCTATGGCTTAGTTTCGGTTTCGAAAATTTGACTTCTGGTTCATAATTTAGGCAATAACTTTGCTTCTAACTAACGGAGAAACTAAGGTAAACCATTTTTGGAATTCTAAATGTATGGGCTTTAATACAAAGTAATAAAAAAATTTCGAAAATTTTCATAAAAACGTCGATTTTAGGGTAGGCACATACCTTAAGGATTAATCCTACATACATCCGACAAAACTATATCAGTAGCAGCAAATATCAGAACGTTAAATGTGTTACAATATGTACAGCTATCTTGTAAATAGAATTTCTTAGAAATCTCCTATCAACGCTACAAAAACCAATTGTCTCATTTCACATAACAATTATCCGCACTTTAGCAATCCAATACTTCAGAATGAATTTGCAGAAGCTTCTTTTCCACGAACATCCCACGCGAGTTCAGTCTTCCATGCCGCCGCACAAACGGAAACGCGTGAAATATGCCTCCGCCGAAAGTGAAAACAAAACACATAAAATAAAAGGAACGTTCATCCCTTTCTAACCTTCAGAGCGTGCAGACGATTGTACTACCTCGGGCTCACCGAAAGAGTGAGGGGAAGAAAAAAGCAAGCCGGCCGCAACACACGTTGTGTTTGTTTTGCCGGAGGGGGGACGAACAGACGATTCTTCAAAGGAGTGAGTCGGAAGTGTACACAGGGTAGTCTTACAGCCGTGGGCGGATCCCATGTGGCAGATGCCTTGTCTTTGGACATCGTCGTCCCCCTCAGAACACACAAAGAACGCACTACTTTCTCAATATGGTCGTGTGTGTTCTTCTTCCTTTTGTTTTATAGGTGATCTGGAGTTATTGTTCTCCGTTTCCTGGGGTGCCGCAAATACTTCGGAAATTCTGATGTGTCAGTGCAAACAAATTCGCACGAAAGCAAATTGCAGTCTATTTCCAACCATTTATCATGGAATTTGAAAGTGGATCAGAAATCTATGAGCCTTCTGTGCCAATGAATATTCCAAAATTCATGAATATAACGGAAAGATTATATGACCAAAAACTAAAAGAATTTTATTTTATAAGATTAAAATGCCCCGCTTAAAAACCTGATAATTGTAACCATGATTATCCGAACAATGGACTGAAACGGTTCTCTATAGAGTGGAAATCCACAACACACCAGAGAGAAGATATTTGAATATCACAAAATTTAGTATAAACTAATCGTCGGAAATGTGATGGAAAAAGAAGTAACCAAATCCACATTCGCTCTCTCTTCAACCAACCGAGCCTGCCACTGATAACTCAGCTCTTGTATCGTATTACCAGAAGACATTTACTTGGTAATTACCAATTTGAAACTCGAGAATTGCTCTGTTGTCGAAAAAAGAAAACCGTCACCCCTTCAGAACTGCATGCGATTAAAGTTCAGGGATAATTATGAATTCAGTGTTTAAGAGTACGAACTGGTGCTTTTAAATAGTAGACAGGTAGACTTACGCAGCAGATAACTTAATATAGGATCTTTTGAAAGGATGTTCTAACAATTCCCAAAATCCTTATAAGCTAGGGCCTTATAAGTCAATTCTTATGAGTAAGGTCGTTTAGATAAAAGATAGCAAAGTTCTCACATGGCTTTCTTCTTTTTAATGTCTTCAATAATATCGCCAAAAAATAGCAACGGATACCATCTTGAATTTCTAACTCATGTTAACCCTCTAAGTGTTTGAATTATATATATAGATACATAGAATTATATAGAAACATAACTAATGACTTATTTTAGAGATAAAGAGTAACAACAGAAGTTACAAAAATCGTACTTAAACTTAAAAACGTACGAGAAACAAAAGAGTCACGCGAGTCAAGTAGTCCTATGCTTTTAACATCAGCGGCTGTTTGAAAAGACAGCCACCCGTCATTTTTTTTTTTTTTAGTTATCATTGTTTAGTTCTTTATTTGTAGTTTTTCGCCTCCAAATTTGGGGTAGCAGCAAAAGTTTTTAACGGAAATCCGGCCACAAAATTTTTATCCATTTAAAAAGGGTTCAAGAACGGAAGAAGTTGCAAAATTTAAGCACAATGCGGCAATATATCAAATTTGCAGGTTCTAAGCGAGAAAACATTGAACCAACTTACTCGCAACATAAGAACAACTTAATGCTTTCCAGCTTTATACAAATTTCACAATACATCAAATTCTGGGCGGAAAAACCTATTCGCTGCATAGCAAATCAAAATTATTAGTTTTCCAACTTCGGGATCTCAGCAAACTTTTCTTAAGGAAATGGAGTCGTGAAAATTTTATCAACTGGAAAATGGATCACAAGTGGAAAAAGGTATTGAATTAAAGCACAATGTGGCAGTTTATCAAATTTGCTAGTTCTAAGCGAGAAAACATGACACAAAATATATCCATCTTCACAAATACGATAATATACAGCTAAGAAAAACAACAGATGAGAAAAATATGACTCATGTCCGAACCTGAATTAGAAGTTTCAACTGCACCAGAGATCATTTTCAGGGAATGCAATCGATTTACTTCTACTGACTTACGATTTCTTCCCGTTTTTCAGCATATTTATTTGAAACCATGAACAACATTCTTATATGTTTTACTCTCGCTAAAAGTCTGACTTGCAGAGTACCGTAAATAGTCTCAAGTGCGATTTGCAACCCAACCTAAAACCCATGAAAACAAGAAGCACTAGAAACAGTGAACAATCTCGAACAGATTCCTAATCTTGGAAATGCCCTTCACTCTGATCTCGTATCTCTGAAATATAATTAACCAGTCTCGGGAGTTATACCATCAGATAAAACAATCACAGACAAGCTGAAATCCAACACTCGAAGAAACAATTTAAAAACGCATCAACATCACTTAATGTTTACCCGAGATGAAAAATCAACACTGATAACCGATTCAAATCACCAACGCCGCTTTTATTTTTTAAGCCACAGGGAATTCCAAACACCACCACTTTTGAATCCGGTTTTCATCCTCTCCATATATCCGTCAAGTAGCGCGTCCTTCCGCCCCAGCATTATCGCTGCTGCTTCATTAACTATTTCAAGATATCACACACTTAATCGATGAGCGACGCGGCATCATGCCAAGATGATGATATCGCTCTCCGGAGTTCTTTGACTTATTATCGGCCTAATGCACGCGCTGACAGGCTCCACGATCTGCTGCAGCCCTTATAAGGTCGGCACAGCAAGAAAGGGGTCGATTGCTTCTAAGAAGGTCAAATAGGTGGATTTACTTATATATTTTTTACTTTTCTCTACGGCAAACAGGGCCGTCTTAACAAATTTCAGCGCCATGGGCTAGAGTAATTCAGCGCCAATTCAAAATTGAGCGGACGGAAATACAGTAAGGAGCCAGGGAATCCAAACTAATAGGGCTGACCTTTGTTCGGATTCCGGTGAATTCCGATTATCCGGGAAATTCGGTAAAATACTCTTCATATACCAAATGCAGTAGAGCAGTGGTTCCCAACCTTTTTTCTCTCGCGTACCCCTTGATTAGTCTTTTTATTTTCGCGTACCCCTTACTGTCACACACCCCTACAACCATCCGTCTATGCAAAGACGATTTTATCAATAATGTTAAAGGCTTATGTCAGCTTATGAGTCAAATGACCCGAATTAGTAAGATTTGCGAGACTTATTTTTGATTTTACATTTTATTCCGTTAGTATTCATTAGTATCCATTTTATCCAACATTATTAACTAGTATTGTAATAATTTCATATTAACTTATATGGATATCTAAGAATTACACTTTCTTTTGGTTTCCTTTTTCCTTACTTTGAGGATAGGCTTTAGGACTTCCCCACTTTCAATTTTATTTTTCACATGAACTTGGGTACCAAAATTCTGTAACATTTTTAATCCCATATGTTTTCTTGTGTACGCCATTACCGACTTTGAGTTCAAGTACCCCCCAAGAGTACGCGTACCACAGGTTTGGAACCTCTGCAGTAGAGTATTGATTCTGGGTGCTCGGTAAAGGCGTACGGAAAGAGTACACGGCGATTTGCACGGTACAGTGGCAAAGCAGTTAAGGGTGAATACTTCTTTTAAGTTAGGGATTAACATGAGCTTTGTTTCTTATTCGTAATTGTCATTTTCCTTTAAGATTTTAAGTAAAAATTTTTCAGAGAACTAAAAAAAGGTTTTCGGATTGCTGGGTTTCTACTGTACCCACCTAGTGACATCATTGAGGAGCAAAAAAAAAAAAAAAAGACACCTGTTCGCTGATTAACGCCTCACAATTTTGCAAATTGACATCTTTTCAAAATAGGACTTTGCAAGCCGGTTTCGTCCCGCCTGACCGTATAGATCAGAGGTTCCCAACCTATGGTACGTGTACCCCTGGGGGTACGCGAAGGACTAGTTAAGGGTAAGCGAAATCGAGGTTGGTAATGGCGGAAAAAAGGAAACATAAGGAATGGAAAAAGTTACAGAATTCTGTTTCCCCAAGTTTAATACCTGCTGTTTAATAACTACATCAATAGTTGATTATTACGGAATGTAATTTTTAGCTATCTTTAAAAGTTATTACAATACTGGTTTAATTTGTTGTGGCGTTGAACGAATACTATTGTAAAAATGCAATAAAATGTCAATAAAAAGGACAGCAAATGTTATTAATTCGAATCATTTGACTCTTAAGCTAACCTAAGCCCTTAACATCATTGATAAAAACTACAGTGTGAAGCGATGGAATAAAGGCTGGAAACCCCTGGTATAGATGATTAATTTTAACGGTTACATTATAAAAAATATGTCTTTTATTGTATTCTATATATTTATTTAATACAAAAATACAACAATATACTAAATATATATTTTAATATAATAACGCATAATATAAAATTTTTGGTTCAAAATTTAAATAAAATCATAATAGTAATTTTTTTCTGCCCTTGGGCTACAGCCCGAAGGCAAAGTAATATAGATTTTTAAAAAAATACAAATTTTACTCTCGAAAACATGAATACTTTTTCGAAATACCCCTGATGAGGTTCCAGAGGCTCTAAGTATTTGACTTGTAACAAAAGCAGATTGAATAAATGTAATAAAAACAGTTTTTAAAAACACGCTTTTATTATCGAATAAAAAGGTGAATTGTTTTTAATTCACTTATTTTCTAATTTTTAGCTCTCAATTTACAATTCACTATCATAAGTATTATAGAATCACGAAGTGTATTTTTCTCAAATTCACTACCGAGTTGCGCCACTCATATGGAATCAAAATTTAACTAAAACAATCGACTAAATGATAATTAAGATATGAAAATATTAAAATACTGTACCATCATCGACAACACACAAGTATGTAAAATTTCAAAACCCAAGCCTACCAGGAAGTGAGTGAAAAATCTATTATACAATTCCATCTTTACACACATGAAATAAGTCAAGCTCAATAAAAGTGCTTAAAAAGAGTTGGGGGGGGGGGGGGGGACTACTATTAAGGACATAAGCCAAGGCCGGATTTACACATTTCTACGGCCTAGGCCAAAGCATATTCTGCGCCCCCTCTTGAAAAGGTTCATATATAATTTTCAATTTAATATACAATAGTTTATGTTTGAAACATGTAAGCACTTAATACAATATTTATAATCTTTGAACCACATTAAACTTGTAATTCAAAATTACACTACTTATGATATAACACAACATTAACACCTACAAAAATATTGCACCGAATACCTTGAAATCGTGTGAAATGCCTATTAGAACTTCTTCATTCGCATTTTTATCCGTGAACATGCTTGAAGGGTCAATGAAGTGGACAGATCTTATTAAATATATTTCAATTCAAAGAAGTACAAAGGCAAGAGACAATAAAGTCCGGAGAAGACAAAAATTATATAGCTCAATATATTTAATGTAAATTTCAAAACACTATTTTATATGGCTTTTTCAAAATAATACTGAAAACTTTGTAAATATTTGATTGTTATTTCTTCTGTATAAGCGCCCACGACGACTGCGCCTTATGGCCTAGGCTGGCCCTATGGGAAATGTGGACCTGGTCATAACCGCGAGCGTTTTGTAGGGTGAGCGGAAGTCCGGAATTATCCGGGCAGTCCCGATTTTCAACTATTTGTCCCGGGTTTTTTTTAAAATTTCAATTAGAAGTGAATAACTCATGTTAAAAAAAAGATTAATGAGATTTTATTTTTAACTGTTTAAAATTTAGTTGAAATAGCTAAATAAACTAAATAGTAAATAAAGTAGCTTAAATAAAAGTAGAGTAAAAGCGATTTCTTCTTTCCAACATGTTTCCCTATATTTAACTCTTTGTCTCTGCCAGTAAAATAGACCTGGATTGAAAATAAGTCCCGTAATAGTATTAAATGCCTTAAGATTATACCGTTATAAATTTATAAGTAAATAGTTCATATTTAAAAAAAAGATTCAATAAATTGCATTTTTTAAAAAGTTTGTTTCTGAATAACTCTCCTAAATAAGACCAATGTAGATGAATCAGCCAGAAGAAAAAATAGTAAATGTACAGCAAAATATTTCATTCGTGCTTCTTTAACTCTCTTTTTCTCCCTGAAAATCGTTATAATGAAATATTTTATCGTCTTTGCTTTTTTAAAATTTATTTTAGAAATCGGGTTACTTTATTTTAAAAGAAGTATTTCCCCTTTATAAATAATCATAATCAACTGCTAACCCAATCGAAGCTGAGACGGAGCAAGAAAAAGCCGCGTTAGGCGTAAGACAAATATAAACACATATTCAAATGTTTATAAATACCTATAAAGAAAAGCAATAAATAGACGACGGCATTCGAATCAGAAAAATTAAATTTTGACATCAAATGTTTTCCAACTAAATAAATTCAGATACTTACAAGGTAATCTTTGAAATGACTGCCTTCATCTCTTGGGATTTTATAAAGCAAGAAAAAAGAGGCAAATAAATATGAAAAAATATTTTAATTAATTAAAAGGTAACTTATCTAATGAATTGTTTTCCTGAATAAATATCCTTTTGGTGAAAAGAAATAAGGATTCCGTGAAGGGAATTCATATTATAATTAAAAAATTAATTAGACTGCTTAAAAAGCCAATCGATATTCAAGACACAATTGTCAATTCACTTAGAGAACGATAATCGAAAATGATATCTTTTAGCAAAAAAATTGTTAACAGCCTCCATGAAAACATATATATATGTTAAAGCTTGCTGTTGAATAATGCAACTATTTTTGATAAGTATGTTCGTACGCGCTACAAGTTGCAAACTGTTAATCTCCTAAGCCGGCCATTCACTTGAAGGATAGCCATATTTGTCCTAAGCCAGATTTTTTTTCCAACCATTTTAATCGAAAAATACAGGCACGCCATTCACTTGATATTCAAAGGAACGTTAACTCTGAACGAAGGTAGGGGGAAGCGATCTTCTTTATCTCTCTACAGCTGCTTGTTAATCGCTCTTTAATTTTCTCCAGTCAGCAGATTTTAATTTAAGCTACCCTCGAAGCGAGGCTTCAATCTACGCAAGGCATTGTTCTTTTCGCTAGCCTCTTTCAGGGTCCCTCTGAAGAGAAATTTTAAACTCCACCGTTTTCGCTCCGATTTCAGTCCAGACGGAATTCCAACCACCACAAACCATTTGACTATTTCCATAGATTTTTATGGCTCTTTCCTTCTCGCATTCCAAAATATCTAGTTTATCTGTGAAGTGAATGGCCGGCTTTAGAAAAACCAGTGGGAGTAACCTTTCCTCTACATTTTCGGATACTGATAATATGGCAGATTCCGTGTTTAGCTTCATCCTATAATGAAGTGAATCGAGTATGCATCATGGACATCTTCCTTTTATACGACTGGATCCGAAATTTGATGCAGATATACCATTAGAAGAAGAATTCGATTTGAAGCCCACATACTAAAATTCATTTACATAACATGTTGTGTTTTTGGATTATCGCGTTTCATATACAGCGATACCTCGGTTTTCATTGATAATCCATTCAAAAGCAATCGACGAAATCCGAGACAATTATGGATCAATGTAAATAATTCAATGGTTCCAGACACTCCAAAATGCATAATAAATAACTTTTTGTAAACATAATGTTTAATACTAAAAACAATAAGAAATTAATATAAAATGAATATAAAACTGCTTAACACTCTAGGACATTCTGAATGGTACACCAGTAAAGGCTTGATTTTATTTCTAACTCATAAACACAAATCTTTTTAGCAAGATGAAATAATTTAATATTTCATTGACGATTCGAGTGCATCTTTAGAAGTATAAATGTATCCGCTTGGAATGCATTTATACTTCCTGCGTAGATAATAATAAATCAATTATAATGAATCAATAAGGTTAATATAAAATATATTTAAAATATTTGGAGATTTCACTTAAAATGGAGCTTAACTCATGTTATGCTGGTAGGAATTTTAAAGAATCGGCGGATTTAGTCTGTCATTGTATAGTCTGTAAATCACGAAAATTGCTGTAGACATAATATCTGCGCAGTTGCGGTAAATTAAGAAAACAGGTTTCGTAAGATGCCATGTAGGCGAAATAGCGGAATTGCAATTTTCATTTCGTTCCACTTTAAACGAATACTTTTTTTTATTCGATTGTGGTTCCCCCTCGTGAAAGAGGCAGGCTTACTTTCTAATAAAAGGAAACTAGTCTCAGATTTTAGAATCACTTTTATATATAATTACCTACAACTGTGTGCTATTAACTATGGATAAAATCCCCATAATTACGTACAAAAATGCACAAAGATAACGAAATGAATTCAATTCTTTGACAGTTACGTTCATTTTTAATTAAACTGAATTAATTAAAGTAAGTATTTTCATTACACCATTCATTTTTTCATTTCCATTCAATTTTCTGAAATAGGCTCAGGCTTTAAAATAATATCTAGTTCCATCTAAAGTATTGTGCTTTACTTTTGTGCTTAACGGCCCAATTATTAAACAATTTGTTCAACTACAGGCATTCATCGCATCATAAAGACTTTTTGCTTTGTTTGGAAATAATAATTAAAAAGGGTAACTAATCAAATTAACTTCTCGGCATCAATTTTCATTAATAAATTTGATATTTTATAGGAAAAATCATCTGACACCTTTACAGAGAAGTCAACTATTTTTGAGTCCAGACCAATCATGTCTCGCACTTAGGAATAGACTTATTATTATTATTCTCTATAACAACTATTATCGACTTTAGTGCTAATGTAACTGTTGGAGACAGAGGAACTGCTGAGATGCACGGTTACACCGCGACAGCTTATTAGTTTCTTGTTTTGAAAGATCTGTACATTTTACGGCATTTGCTAAATAGTCTTTTTTTCTTCACCAACAAAAAAATAATGGAATTTATATGATTAGTAATAAAATGTACATAAATTGTTAACGAATCATTAAATTCTGGTAGCTGGTTTTAATACATTTATGAATTCTTCCCATTAAGTTAATGCAACTGAGACTTCTCTATACAAGAGAAATACAAGTTACATGTGAATAGGGATTGCAATCCGGCACCAATTTCAATCCGGTCGGATCCGGCCAGATTGGTCACATCAAAACTATTTTGCTTTTTCATTACAAAATCAACTGTATAAAAGATGATAAAGTGAGTGTATTACAAAGTTTATAAAAAAAAAGCGTTAATTTCTTATGAAATCAACTTCATTCACGCTGTTATAACTAATCAACATTTACGTATAAATCAACAATCAATATTTAGTTTAGTGTAACAAGTTAAAATGTAATTGTTATATTAGTTTAGTAATAATTAGATAATGACGGGCGGTTAAGTTCAGTCTCACTTACTAGATTTCACAAATGACATCAATGATAACTTGTAATGTAACTTATATTATGTAAGTAACTTATATTAAATCTAACTAAATCAAGCTTATAAACTGAGATCACAATAATTAGGTATTTTAGACACGCCAAGCAGTCTCATTCTTATAATTATGACAGTCATGATGACTTTGTTTAATCAATGGCACAATTATTACATTAAAGAGTTTAAAACTTCGTATTTTTTAATATACTTACTTTAAATTATTATTTTAAGTAAAACAATTTAAAAAAACTCACTCTGGTTTTGAAAAAATTATCGTAAGAAGCAAATAGTGCTAATTGTGTCATTTGCCAATCGACTTCTTACAGAGCTACAAATATAACCAGCGGCCTAGAAAGCCCTTTCTGCTTCTACACTTGTCGGTTTTATTGTCAACAAATACTCATGAATAGAAGACAAGTATTTTCCTTGAACGCCTTCACTTTCACATGCAGTCATTTCCTTTCTTAATGTTTTCTAATAATCTTTCTCTCTTTTTTTTTTCTTTTGTATTTATGCTCTAGGTTTTCATATCTTGCTGGATTTGCATCTGTAATTCTTTCTGTAATGTCAAATCATTTTTCGATGACGATGAATCTAAGTTATTTTCTACTATATTATATACGTTTTCTTTAAAACTATCATCTTGAACAACTCTTTCTAAGATATTTTTCATTTCTAGTCTTACAACTTTTTTTCGGCATAGTAAATGCATCATCAGTTCGTCTTGTATCATCATCATATTTTTTTTATTCTGTAAGTATATTAATATCCCTGTTTTAATTTTGAATTTGTTTCAAAAGTTACATGTTCGTTTTAGAACTTTTAGACTAGTACCTGCAATGCAATACAAATAGGTACATACTTACAATTTAAAACGTTATGTCGGTCACTATGTAAAAAGAAAGTCGTATTATAAAGAAAAATCAGAAATATGGATCGTTACTCAATTCATTTCTAAGTCTAATTATCTACTTAAATCATTCTCGTACTCGTAAATGCAACATAAACATAATTCATCTATCAATTGAAAAATAACAATATCTATATGTGTAGCGGGTGAGTCAGCGTCGAACGACTCGTACACACCACGCATTTACGTACCTACTCTTGCAACAACGCGAGTATTTTTTCAAGAAATCGGCTTCATGTATTTTTTTTAATTTACCGGATCCGGTGATCGGATCCGGCAAACTGGTGCCGGATCCCGTAGACGTCTAATGATGCCGGATCCGCCGGATTACCGAATCAGATTTTCCGGATTGCAGTCTCTACATGTGAATCTAGTAGGATACGCAAAGAATAAAAGAACGAAAGTGTTTGTGTATACTAAGGATTTCATACTTTATGTACCTTAATTTGCCTAATAAAATATAAAATATTAATATCACACTATTATAAAAGCGAAAAAAATTATACAAGTAAAGAGATAGTGACGCTCCTCCGCTTACGTTGAAAACCCATTTCTGATCGAAAATCATAATTTTTTTTTTTTTTTTACTCTCTTATCTGAAAGCCTATTCTTTTAAGTTTCCAAAACAGTTTTTATTTTAAATCTCTGATGATCAGAAGTGAAATTAGAGACATTTTAGTAGAACTTAACAGCTGAAAATGTAACAGTAAACTATACGATAAAGAAGCATTTTTTATTCTTTTTACTTAAAATAATAAAATTTCATAGTTTATTTTTGTTTTGATCTATTTTCCATATACCAGATACTATTTTGGAAGATTTTCAGTGTGAATTTCTATGTTTTCTATGAGATTGTTGCAAATTTAGGTAATTTTCATTCATTGCAGTATCTTGATTTGCCATTAATGATGTAACTTTTGATTTAAAAAAAAACGTACAAAAAGCACATAAATTTTACTTCTAACCAATATTAATCACTAAATGTATCTCCAGATCAGCTAGCATGCATACAAAAGTTAGTTGACTGAAAAAAATATTCAAATCTGTCGATGGCGGCTGAACGGTAGATAATGATAATGACTCTTATTAGGAGTAGTAATGAAAACGACGAAGAAAAATTTCCTACACTGAAAATTTAAAAAAATAAACTAAGGTGGGGAAAAATAAGGATTAGTCTACAAAACTGGGGAAAAATTCTTTTATCTTCTCACAGTAAATTAAAAACATAAACTCTAAACTCAGTTTTCTCGAAATGTGATTTTTTTTAAAAATTTTCATTTTTCAAACACGATAACTAAAATTCAATTTAAAATATCCGCCTGAAATTTGATATACATTTTATTTATGATATTGTCTAGGTAATGAATCAAAATATACGTGCAATGATGTTCCATTAAAAAGTTATGTTGCTTTTCAGGTATGAAAAAAAGGCCATAAGTCTTTAAAAATTCATGATTTCACTTTTAAACTCTTATAATTTACATGTTTTATGAGACATAGCAACACTTTTGCTTCAGGGTTTAGCCAATAGTTGAATGATTACATACACTAAAGGATTTAACTTTCTGGTCATTTGTTTTTGAACAAGAGTGTTTGAAAAATGGTCAAATTTAGTGCAAAAAATTCTAAGTTTTTTTCAAATAATTAAAAAAAATATTTAATTCATATAACTTTTTTGTATGATTTATTAAGTTTCAACATAAATGTCATACAAAAATATCGCATCAAATATCATTATTTGAAAAAAGGCATCCGAACGTAGTCGGATACCTTAAAAGAAACGTCTGCTACATCAAAAGTAATTTATGTTTATAAAACAAAAAAAGTCCTAATAAATTTAGTAAAATTTATAATATTTATCTTTTTTAAGTACACCCAGTAAATTACAACTTAAAAGATGTAATCCGTATATATGTACCATACACGAACCATTAAGTTCCAAAATTCTTAATTTGTGGAATTTGAATCCTACAACTTGAGAACTGTAGAAATTCTTGAGGAACTCCAAGCAAACTGAGATTTTACTTACTTTCAGCTGCTTTGGCGACAAAAAAATATTATCACTTTCTCTAGAGCATTCTCAGTCTGGTATAAACCAAATTTTAAACGACAATTTAAAAGATCATGCGTGCTCCATTTCTGACACTTCAACACAATTTTCAAAACTAAGACAAGGGATTTATAAATGGAAAATTTAGTGCATGAACACGTATAGTTTTATTCAAATACCATTATTTTTGCAAATATATACTTCTCGACCCACACTGGGGCTACGCCAATTACTTCCGCATTTCTAAACCAACGTAACACAACACTCGGAAAGAGATTTGCAAGGCCACTGTGTCACCAATATCAATGTATTCCACGAATCTGTTTACACCTCTAAATCGTTTTATTTATACTAAAAAGCCATTCAGGCGGCAGAGACGAGCCGTATTTGCTTAAACAAGGATTGCACTCCGTTGAGTCACAGTTAGTTAATCATGTCTGCTTCCTCTGGTGTCAAACAGAATAGTGATATGCCCATGAATCTGCCATTCAGATGTTCATCTGTATTTGGCATGTTTAGAGACAGACATGCAAAAAAAAAAGAAGTATACCGCTGCTATTCAAATAGGCGAAGAAATATTTATTTCCACTACTGACCTATTTCTTTCTCTCTAATTTTTTTAAAAAACATACAGGTTATCTCATTCCTTAACAGCCATTTATGATTAGTCAGTTCTGAAATCCATACGAATTCCAAACCATATGGTTCCTATGGTTTTTGCATAAATGGATAAATTGAATCAATAAAAATGCTTTGAATGTCTGGTATCAGACATTAATAAATTCGCACATATCTACCTAAATTTTTCTAACTAATAACCAAAAAAAATGGCTAAAAACAGTTATATCGAACTTTCCAGGGTCGAACGTCCTCCATTTTATGTGATGAACTGCCCTCGTCATCTGACCAAAATAGCCCTCATACAGCTTCGAAACGGAAGGTCACTATAGTAGAGGAAAGTACTAGAGTACTGCTATAATCAGTATTTTCAAGCATGTCCCCAAGCCCTGGCGCTAGTCAAATAAACAAGGCCTAAGTTTATAAGGACGATGATAAATACTTCAACTTCCTTAGAAATAAAAACTTATTTTGGAATGTAGAATATAAAGGAAAGAACAGCCACAACAATGAAATCGTTTTCTTCTCAGCAATTGATATATTTAATCCATTATAAAATTTTAAGTAAGATCTAGCTCGCAGTTATTACTTTCAAAACTGACATAAGTTAATGTCAGCACTTCTGATCTGACAGGAGAATAATATATTTTTTCATAAGTACAGTAGAACCCCGGTAATCCGGACACGCGCTAATCCGGAACCGTCGATAATCCGGATGGTCCATGGAGAATGATGCAAACCTGCATCCTGCGTTGCTCCAACCCCTGCACTGATCCAACCGATGGATCAGAATGTTATTCGAAACATCAAGCTGGGATATCGCAAGTTGCTTCTTACGAACATTCTCAATGATCCTGTGCAAAATGAAAACTTGGAAAAAACACTGAAAAATGGAAATTTAAAAGATGCCGTGTTCAGTCTTGCTAACTGTTGGTCATCTGTGTCTACATTGCTGATAAACAAGCCGTGAAAAAATTTGCTTCCCAATTTTATTGATTCTGAAGTTGAAGAAAATGTGCAAACTGAAGAAATTCAGCTTGCAGCACTCATTAACCAATTACAAAACACGAACCCGATGTCTAATACCGAAGCCCTCCAGTGGGCTGCTGAGGTTGACTACAGTTTGGCTCGAAATGAAATTTTAACAGACGACGAAATTATCAGGACGGTAACAGCAGAAGATGATGATGATGATGACGACGTCACCCCTGTAAACCCCGTCAAAATTTCTCATTCCGAGGCTGTGGCGGTACTCAACACTTCATTACAGTGGGCTGAAGAACAAAATTTTGAAGCACACGAAAATATGCCCCTCAGACGTTTAAGAGGCCGCGCAAAAAAAATAATGATTTTTTTGGACACTGATTACAATCATTCACTTACATATGTAGTAATTATGTTCGTACATATCATGTTCAGACTGTATCATGTTCATTCAATTTATCCATACAATGTTAGTTCATACAAATATACCATGGTATCTATACATACAATTTTTGAAAAAAGTGTTTTACGTTATTTTTTAAACTCGCTAATCCGGAAATCCCGTTAATCCGGACGTCCATGTGCCTGAATTCGTCCGGATTACCGGGGTCCTACTGTACAAGTAATTACCTGTAAACATGTAGATAATACATATCTATAGATTTGAACGTTTTCAAATCACGCCGGTAATGCATGTAAAATTCAAGGACTCTAATTTCATTCATTTTATTCTAATTTCGCAAGTTTTCCCCCTTTTTTGTTCCGAAACTTGTCAAAAATCATTTCTCGAACACGAGTTAGTTTATTAGTACTCATTAAACTCTCAATTCTTTAGAAGGCCGGCATGACTCGTAGATTTTAATTATTTTTAAATCATAAAAAGGCATTTACGAAAAACCATTTCTAAAGAACTGAAATATACAAGGTGTCCACACTTATAGTGGTCCAATAGCTATTTTCTAAATCGTTAGAGATAGACATGTAGTTCCAATCGGAAAAATGCTTTAAATGAAGGGAAGAAATATATTTTATGTTTTTTAAAGTCACTAAATATATTTCTGAAAATTTACGACTTCTAATTTTTAATGCGGTCCACCGGACCTATCAATCATATTTAGTAAAATATTCTTCACACACTAACATTTTAACCAAAAATGTTCCACTTCTCTGCGACTAAAACTGATCGAGCTATAGATCTTTGAATTTCATAATTTTAAACCATTCAGCGGCCTCGTCGAGCAGTAGCTTTTGGACCACGATGAGTTTGGACACCCTGTAAATTCCTCGGCAATATTACGAATGTAGTTTTAAATGCAATTTATATCTTTAGAAATCACGTTGAAAGTTACGCAGCAAAAATGATACATTACTACAAATGTAACATTGTAAATTTGAGGGTGTGAAACATTACGCTTGAAAACGAGACAGATTTATTTTTAATGAATCGCTGCAGCTGTTCCGTGAAGAGTCGTCTTACATAAAAATCACGCTTCTTTTTTCCTTCTGTAAATATCCTATACAGTTTAAAGATAGGAAACGCCCGAATAATGTCTTTAATATAGCCTTTTTTTTCAATAAGAGAACCAACATCTCTAGTATATCAAAGGGACAGAAATTACACCCCACAGCGAGTGCCTAGGGCATTTTTTCGGAGGCAATATATTTAAACAGAAAGTAGCTGTCAAAAGACTAGAAATTATGGCTATTTAAATGAAAGAAAAGTGAAATACCTACTTGGTATTCAACCTGAATATTAAACAAACCGTGCAAAACACTCACAAGAATATTTCATTTCTCTTTTCGAGGCGATTTCACAGCCTGTTTGAAGTTAATTTACGAATGGTTCATCTCACCATAAACTAATAAATACCGTTTGTTAAACAATGACAAGCAGAAGCAACACCACTGATGAAAATGCGTAATGCATTATTATCGGAAATATCGCCGTGCTTTCAAACTACAACGCTTTTTTACAACAGTAAAACGCTTTATACTTTTCTCATTTATAAGTCGTTTCATCACAGTCCAGATTCATTCGCATTCATTGTAATGATAAAGCACTTCGTTTAGACGACGCAAAGCGTCAGTTATACGTCGTTTTCCCCGTATTAAAATGTGAAAATTTCCTCATTACTAGTATGAGATATGCGATAAAGATATCATGCCTTCGAAATTGTTCACAGTTCATGAATTAATAGAAGACAAATTGCCTGGTGTTAATCTAAGCGATGATGAAGAAGTTATTCCAACTTTCTTTAAAGACGCATAGCCGTCGTTTTGTTTCAAAGCGGGACGTTAATATAACTAAACTAAACTAAATTCAAGACGCAATGGACTCCATTGAAAAATTAGGAACTTATTTCTTTTATAAAGAGAATAATAAAAAAAAACATTCAATAAACTTAATTCCATCCATAATATTGTACTTAATACTCACAGACAATCAACACGTAAGACGCCGGTTAAAGATTTTCTCTTTTTTTTTAAAGTAAACGCCTACCTGCATGCACATAAATCGTACAAGATATGTATAATTAGTACTCAAGGCATGCAATAAGGGTATGATTTTTCACAATTTTATGATAATTTGAAAATTTAATTATTGGTTTCTATACTATGTAGTACTTATTATACTAGTACTATCTTAAAAGACTTTAGAATTAATAAACTCAAATGAATTCGCATTAAATTTGTAATAATCAAAGTTGTTTAGTAAAATTTCAGTTATACGTCTTTTTATTTATACTTCGTTTTACGCGGGTCCCTTGAAAGAAGTTTATAAACGGTTCTTTACTGTGTGTTATTTCATTTCTTTGATTTGATTTAGATTTGAAAAATTCATGTCCCATTGAAAACTACACAAATACTATAGGGCAGCGGTTCCCAACCTGGTTCTGGTTGTGCGGACCACCTGCTCTGTAAAAAATAGTCTGAGGCTCACTAAGTAAATATACAAGTAAAAAATACAAACTTATGCAATACATTATATTATATGCACGTATATGTGAATAATTAATAAAGATTACTGTAAAAGGATTGAAAATATATTGTTTTTAAAGCAAAAAAAAGCATTCCGCGGCCCTCTAAAGCCGGCCATTCACTTGATGCCATTTGTCCTGAGCCCGTTTTTTCCCCCACCCATTTTAAACGAAAAATTCAGGCACGCCATTCACTTGATATTTAAAAGAACGCTAACTCTGAACGAAGGTAGGGGGAAGCGATCTTCTTTATCTCTCTACAGCTGCTTGTGAATAGCTCTTTGATTTTCTCCACTCAGCAGATTTTAATTTATGCTACCCTCGAAACCAGGTTTCAATCCACGCAAGGCATTGTTCCTTTCGCTAGCCTCTTTCACGGTCCCTCTGATTTTTCGTTCCGATTTCAGTCCAGACGGAATTCCAACCATGGCAAGTCGTTTGGGTCATTTCCATAGATTTTTATCGACTTTTCCCTCTCGCGTTCCAAAATATACAGTTTGTCTGCGAAGTGAATGACCGGCTTAATACTCTATCCGAGGCCCATAGGTTGGGAATCGCTGCTATAGGGGATTGACTTCCGCCTTTTTCAAGCCGTACTTACATGACGAGATTAATATTTGAGCCGTCACCCACTTTCGTATTACTTAAGCAACAAAATTCCCGACACTTCGCATTTCATAAGCACAGAACCGCATACTGAGAGGACTTCAGTTCTTGACTTTCAGATCACAACGCTGAGGATGACACTTTTCATTCTAAAGTTACAACAAATTCTAAAGTTAAACAAGCACCCTACCTTCAAATCTTTACAGCAACAGAGATAAAGGATAATTATGTATAACTACGCTCATTAGAAAAAGATTTAATAAAAGAACTGATTAATTCAGCTTTTTGGTACTCAATATTCAATAATAAAAAATAAGTTAAAGCGCCCCTTCCCTTCCAGTAATTTTTGCTGTTAAATTCCCCACCCTTACAATGAATTTTAGTTTTTTAATAATTGATTTATAAGCACCTTTTGAGTTACTTAAATATATTTAGGCATCTCTAATACTGACATTTTATTTTTGCATTAACAGAAAGTATAATAATAAGCCTTTTTTAATAATTTTTCTTTTTTCCCCATAGCTCTCTGTCCTCTCCCCATTTTTTTTAAAACTATTTTATGCGTCTTTAAAGAAACACAACCCACAAGTTGGAATCACATAATTAAGTATTCACGCATATAACACAGGTAAAGTAATCAATGAAGTCAAAAGACGTCAGATTCCCATTACGAATTTTATCTAACATATAATTGCATGTTGTCTTACTCTTTTCTTCCTGCAACAAGCACAAAGGATTCTAAAATTAAATAGTGACACAATTTATATGTATCATGAGAGTACGACTTCATTATGTAAAGTATTGAAATAGTAAATACAAACGTATTTAATTTTCCAACTGTCGATTTTTTAAGACCACTATTTAGAAGCAACGTTTTGAAATAGGCCCAAATACTTTTGAAATGAAGCGGATATTTATTTGTATCCAACACCGAGATAGTAAAATATAAACACTCTGGCCCACGGAAATCGCGGGATATGCAGCTAGAGGGCTGACATTTGTATTAACCCAAAGAGACAAAGTTAAAGCAATTTTTCTAATGTTTTAACAGAACTATCTAATACCCATACAAAATATCTATTCCAGCCTACCAACATCTCCATAGAAACATATACTCGCCGCCGAAACCACATAAAAAAATTATCAACTAACGCGACAGAAGACCCTCATCTCGATCACACCAACCCATTAACAAAAACAAAAAAAAAGTCGGAATTATGCATAACCTTGAGGGCTCTCATAGAAATGGAATGGGCTTGTCCCTCCTGGGATAAGGGTTGTCAGCGAAGTATAATGAATCGGCCGCGACAATGTATTCCGATCTTTCTCGATCGGCTGCCGCAGAGACGCATAAATTACCGGGAGACTGAATCATTCCCTTGCGTATGGGAATGTACAGTGGACGGTGAGGTCCGAGCGTGGGAATCAGATGGTCATTAGTATTAATGCTAGAAGACAGAAGGGGTTAGAAGTAAGAATGGATTGCATTGGAATGTCGAATGGAATATCACCCTGACCTATCTAGGACTGCGAATGATTGATGCAACGAACAAATGATGATGGAATGGGCAAGGATATCCTTTTTTTTTTCTTTCTCTCTCTCTCATATATTATATAGGTATCGCTAACCAGTCACAAATGCAAGTGTAAAAGGAGACACGACAAAAAACCGATTTCATTGGTTAGATTAATATTTCATTTTGAAGTTGCGCGAGTCACATGAAGCATTTCATTTTGAAGTTACATGAATTACATGGAATACTTCACTTTCAAGTCACATGAAGTTATATGGAATGATTAAAGTTACAATTTATTTTTTTACCTCAAAACGGGACATTTTAATTAATTTTTTTTTTAATATTATGTAAATTCCAGAAAACACATATTCTTTCAGTTTTTATTTAGTAATGAAAAGATCAGGAATAAACACGTAAAAATAAATAATTCATGTGATCTTGCATTTTTCCGAAGAACACATTTTTGCTTCAGTATATTTGGTGTAGATTTAAAAGAAAAGTATGAAATTCTTAGCAAGGTTTCTTAAAATTTACTTTTGCAATTCACGTTGCTTTGTAAATTGCGATTTGCAACTGTGTTTTCTAGCTCGTCCACAACTTATTTATAAGAAAAAAGACCCTTTCTACGTGTGCCGGGCACACATAGAATACATTTAATAACTATACAAAAGTTCGTTTGATTTTAATTATTGGCTTGAAACTGTTTGAACAGTTCCACCCAACGACTTTCGGTTTAAATATTCCCAGTGTTTCATTCTGTGACTTCATGCGGTGTAATGAAATTGGAACTAAGTGCGAGATAGGAGGCTTCTGACAAGCTTACATATATGTGACACGTACAGCGCAAGCTCCGTCATTGCCGGGCTATTAGACAGTACCGTCGGATTTTTTTATTTTTGGCGCCTTATTGTTTGAAATTGTTATCGTGGGTTGCTCTTTTTCTGAAAACGAGACATTTGAGTGTCCCGAAGCTGCGCTTGGGGACAATGGGGCAGGCTACCACAAAACGAAACGTATGGTCACACATTAGGAATGATATCACTTTAAAGATATGGGAGTTATACATGGAACATGTCACTTCGAGGTGATAAGAAGTTATATGGACCTAAAACTTTGGGCAGCGGTCAGATAATTATGATGGCGAACTGTCACGTCCTCTGCACACTTCGACGTCATCCAAATAACGGCTTTCCTCTGAACCGAGGCACGAGCTATTAACTGACTCTTCGATCAAGAAGATAGCACGCTCACAGCAGATCTTCACAAACTAATAAAGATACAATGGTACAGAATCGAAGTTAACATATTTGAAGGTCTATTTTTCAGGAATATTGATTAAATATTAACAATACATATTTTCTAGATATTCCCGCCATATATTTTAATCATTATATCACACTTTGAAATATGCTGTGTTTTCATTATGTGTTTAAGAAACCAATGAATTCCCATTTATGATTACTTAAGAACTTGAAACATTAAAACAATTTCCCACCTATTTGATTTTAATGAAAACAACAATTTATCATCTGATTTGTATTGGAGGTGTAATATTTACAAAGAAATGGGATCAGTTGCCCATATATGAGTACTTTAAACATGGTAAATTCAAACACACGTATATCGAGAACAACGACCATACTGTTTAATATAAAAAATAAACATCTAATGAAAACCCAAACAAGGTTAACTGTACATTTATATCAACACATAAATTTAAAAATATTATGAGCAAGCTTACAATTAATTGTGCTGCTGATTGTTTGTTAAATTTGATTAAATGTTTTAAGATGAAATTATCATACCCACTCGACAGTAAAATACTCTTTTTTCGATTATTAAGTAAGTAAATATCTATCCTAATTCATGTGATACCAAATAAAATTTCTAAAATCTGTTTTCAGAAGTCTAGGATAAAGAAAACAAAATCAATTGATCAATAATATTTTGATTAATTGTGTCGATTTTGACGGCTGTTTCAGCCTTTGTGAGTTCCAAAATGGAAAGATATAATTTCGATCAAATTTCGAATTTCATCTGAAAGAATGCCTAAATGTTTGTCATTCAATGATTAAATTCGTCCACTCAGCGTCACTACTACTAAAATATAACACATTCACATTATCTTTCATTCAACTGGCGCACAAAACATCTTCAGATTTCATCCACTGGCGGTAATGACATTAACTATTCAACCAATCCGAAGGACGCCTAGTAGCAAACCAGGATCTCCTTTAACAACTCCACAAGAGCACTCGATGTTAAGAATTTAAAAAAGCAAAGGAAAAACGGAGGAACACTCCAACACAAAGGGTTTCAAAGAAATACAAATCTGGTTTCACGTACTTCTAAACTGTACTTGACACGAAAGTCGCCTTCCAATAATAAAGTGTCCCCGTGGAATAAGTTACATACCTCTTGCTTAAAGAAGGATCAGAAAGAGAATGACTTCACTTGAAAAGTTTCGAGTGACCGAGTTGAAAGAGTGCTGGGATTTCCTGTAAGAAATAGACTCTTGTATCGTGTCGTGTAAGAGGAGAACCGGTCTAAATAACTGTTTATTGTTAGCTATCGATTATTTTTAGTAAAGGATTGTAGGTTTATTTCCCTCCTCCTCTCATTTCTCTTTATAGGAGGAGCGACTCGATGCTAATTTCTTGGAATGTCTATATAACTACACGATTGTAAAAATCAAAACTCACATAGGGAACTACTTTCTACTCGATAGTTGCATCCATTTTTTAATTCTTATAATTAACAATTTATTTAGGGCAAATATAATAAACATTTATTAAAGCAAGGAAACTCCTAATGATCTCTGAAGCCAGCGGTATCCGGGATAGTTTTTCGGCCACTCTGTAAACGAGTGTTTACAAAATGGTAAGCATATTCGATATTAATTCAATTTACAACGATTTAAATCAGAATCGAAAATCAAAACGGCACAACAATCAAAACTAAAGAATTCTTTTCGAACAAAATTAAGATTTGTGCATTCTCTCAAATTTGTAAAATAGAAAGAAAGAAAATGCGTATGACTATTGCAAAAGAAGTGACCATTTTTTTTTTTTTTCATTTCTATCTAATGTAATAAATTGATCTAAAATAGTGAGGTATATCTAGTAATAAGAATTACATTTTATTACATCTTTTAAGACAAAGTATGTATATACTGTATAACTGAAAAATGGTGTTAAACTAAATTCTGTTTTAACATACAAATTGTTTTTAAAAACATTACGGTCGTATCCTGAACATTTAACTGAGAGTAAAGATACACTACGTAGCTGTCAACTTGAGTTGTCACCGACTACAGTGACCATCAATAAATGGCTCTACATTTTATTCCCATGGAAACACTGATCCGAAGTTGCTACATTAAATGAGCCATATTAGTCGCGAGATTTCGAAAACTAGTTGAAAACAACTATAGAAAACAAGTCGGGAGTAAATTTGTCTAGTTTATAGTCATAACCAGCGGGAGTGGTCTCCCCTAAACTTTCTCGTATACTTCTCGAAAAAGGTGCTGTTTCCCCTCCCCCCGCGTGAATAAAAAAATTTGAACCTATTGTAACCCAGGATCCAATGACTATCAGAAAATATTTAGGTAAAAAATCAAATTCGAAGAGATGCGTTCCGATTAAATGAATGCCGATTTCTACTCTTTTTTGGCTCAAGGACAATCCTTCCGCGTGCACAGATTGCTACCAAGTACGCATGCGCATGGAGAATCGGATGAAAAAAAGCGCCAAGCAGGAGTCAATAAATACCGTGCACAGAAGATTGCGTTCAATACGCATGCGCGTGGAAATACTGACTCGTTGGAGATGCGCTTATACAGACCGACAGACAGTCAACCTTTTGACGGATTTGGCCCAAAATTTGATACGGACCTACATTCATGACGATAAAACTGTGTACCAAATTTTACCCATCTAGCTATTCAAGTTTTTGAGTTATAGCGTTCGCATGACATCGGACAGACAGACTTCCCGTGGACGGATTTTGTCCAAAATTTGATAGAAACCTACAAATTACGTTTAAAGACCGCATACCAAATTTCATCCCCGTAGCTCTAATAGTTTTCGAGTTATCGTGTTCACAGACACACAGACAGACATAATTCCAAAATTGTGTTTTTCGGACCCGGGGAGGTCCAAAATGTGGAGATTCGTCAAAATCTCGAGTTCGAATTTTTTGACGATTACAATACTTTCTCTTTGTATACTTCGTATACGAGAAAGTAAAAAATACTAAGACTTCGTTTTATAGTGCACTGGATGTCTCCATAACTTTGTTAGTGAATAATTAAGAGTTGTTTCCTGCTTGTTTGTCTTTCTATGAATGTTAAAGCAGGCTACTGGGAAAACCCCACCCACGACATCCGACAGTTACATCACATTCGACGGGACCCGGATGAGTTAAACAGTGGTTAAGTGTCGAGTAACTTCAGTCGGTCACGCAGCCCACCAGGGACTTGAATTGTTTTCACGTAAACAACACGGCATCATTTAAATCCCAAATGAATGATCATTATTTTTAATTAACGCATTTCCTGGAGGGACACTGAAAAGGTATCAAGGAAAAAAACGGCATCATCATGTGATGGCAAGTGCTTTTTATACGTAATAAATACGTTAAATATTGATATGTGTACTGTATACCTAAAAGGCTATTAGGGAGAAAAAATATTGACCAGATTATTAAAAAAAATCGAGACATTTTTTCAACCTTTTGGAGTAATATATTAATACATTTCGAAACTGACAACGCAATTTAAAAACAATGATTCAAATTTTTATTTTATCCAATAATATGTCATTTAAAGATTAAAAATTATAAGAAGTTTAATTACTTAAATTTAATTAGAAAATAGAAACAAAGATAATTTTCGTAAATGCCAGCCAAAGGACCTGACAGAACTTGCCCACATGAGATCTCCAATAATTTTCTAAATTAAAACTTCAAGGCGCAACATAATTTCCAAATGATCAGAAATTGCTGTTGTCTATTGAAAAATATATTACACAGAAATAATTTCGCAGCGATTTTAAAGTTGGAAAATAGAAAAGAAAGAGAAACACTAATAACGGCAACTAAAATTAAATTAATAAATAATTAATATTCAGGAAATTTTATTGAAATATTTTAAGCCAATATTCCGAGTTTTTTAAAAGTATTTTTCAGTACAAATGTTTAACAGGTAGAATTAAAAAGGCCCTGCAAGAAATTTCGCAACTGAAATATTATTCTCATGACCCCACTTAGGACACCGACCTACAGTTTAAGAAACCCTGGTTTAAACGAATAAAAATACGTCTTCATAAAACATGCAACCAAAATTTTCAGCTTCTGCAAGCGATCCTTATCATATTATTAATAGACTATCATCTGATAGTCATATCCGACAGTTTGACAGCCATTTTTCTTTCACGTTTGAATAGATTTAATCGACTTTAAACTACACTTTCTAAATGACCGCCAGAATTTTATCGTTTAGTCATGATAAATGTTCCCGGATGAAATACCGCTGCACCGTTGTTCAATCTATCAACCTTAGATTCAGTGCACCACACACTTGCCACTACTGTAGTTAAGATTTACATTATTTATTGGGTTGTCTTCTTGCTCAAGAAAGATGTCAGAAGTTAATCCTTAAGAGTTCACTATTTTTCAATAGCTAGATCGCACACTCCAAAAGGGAGGAATTTAGACCAAGAATATTCTTCCAAGCAACACTTCAAAGATTTTTATTCTTTTGAAAACCAGAAAAAAAGAAAAAAATTATTGTGCGGATAACAAATCATTGATTTTTTTTTTTCAGCAACAACTTTGAATAATCCTATTGTAAATTTATTTCTTCTCAAAACCTCCTCCTTCCTTTCTTTTCCTTAGAGTGAGGGAGGAAGAGGATTTCTTTTCATCTTGTTTAATTCTTAGTATCTTTTATCAACGAATTAGGAAACCCTCTGCTCTTCTGCGCACAGCGCCGGGCAGAGTTATTTTCATCAAGATAGGGGGAAAGTGCAGAATGGAAGGGTGATGTTTACATTTTACTGAGCGTGATCAAACAAAGAACTCAGGAAATGCGCTCATATGACTCATTGCCTGACACCCCTTTCCGGTGTAAAATCGTTCAAAAGTGCTAGTCTCGGAATCTGTTGCTGAACTATATTTGTAATGAAATAAACTGCGGTCACACATATAAAAAATAATATTTTCCAACTGAAAACTCGCACACAAAGATACAGAATTTATTTTGTATATTTATTCATATATGGACAAAAATAAATACTTCGAAAACATTTCGACATAAATATCGTAGCTTTTTTTTAATCGTCCAAAAATGCGCAGTTTCAAAAATAGAAAAGAAATTCAAACCTTTTCTTTTTATCGACTAATATTAAATCCATTCTTTTCGAAGTAAAATAGAAACTTTATCAGACATGAAATCTACTAACTTTTGTTAAAGTTGTGGGTCGGTTTCAAACCAGCTGTGTTCAACATAATGCTTTTAGTTTATGAACACCTGAAAATTGCCATCCAGAGTAAGAGTTACGTGAAAGCATTCGCCACTAGTTGTGGATGGAGCTAATGTCAGGAATGTGAGCGGGTCACTGCATGAGTTATATTATGGACAATGAACTACTTCTTAGTAGATGAAGAGGGCACAGATTGTTCTGCTAGAAAACTTAATGCCGCTGAATGTGAAGATAGCCAAAACCATCAAGTATCCCCCCTCCCATTCTGTTTGCTGAGGAAAGAAGGAGGGTTATGTCGCAAATCATACCAGTAATTAGCTCAGCCACCGGAACCATCCAAAATTTATTTTTTTTTTCTCATCCAAGAATATAACTTAGGTTCATTTGCCCAGTGCATGTGTTTTGTGGAACACACCAATAGTTCTTGTTTAAACTTCTCAGCAAGATGCGGTAAACGGCACATTTTACGGAATACAAATGTTTTGGTTTTCAATCTCAAAAAGTGTTCCCTTGAAACTCGGCAGGATGGATGGAACCTTTCGGAAACGGGCCGTCGGACTTTCCTATTCGTACCAGAAGTTAGCATTAACCGAGCTACATTCAATTCAAAAATGAATCACTACATAACTGAATATGGGACTTTATGTCCTGTTCCCCTTAGGCTCGGTTTATGTCCACAAGATCGTAGCGTCTGTGGAGAAGGTGTTCCAAACAGGGTTGTGGCGATTTAAATCGGTTGATTAAAATCACTGATTTAAATCACTTTATTTTAAATATCAATTTAATCTGCTTTAATGAAATAAAATTGTTCATGTATCTTTAAATAGTGATTTTAAAATATTTTTAAATGTATATTTAAAGAAAGAATATATAAATCATAAAAACATATTTCATTGAATTGATGTAACTAGAGTACTTTCCATATCTTTATTTTTGAAAACACAAACAAATAAGATTTTAAATAAAACTCTAATGAGCAACACAATAAAATACAAAGTATGAGATGCTCCTTTTTTATAAAATAAATTTTGTGAAAGGATCATGTTCACAAAGAAAGAACATAGTAAAATGCAGCGAGTTTCATTTTAATATTGGAGAAAACTAAATAGTGGTGGGGACAACAAAGTTTTTATATTGAAATAATGTTCAAATGCAAGATAATTAAGTAATACATACAAATGTTCCAAAAGAAATACAAACATCTACATAGCACAATTTAAACTATGATCTATAATTATAAAAGGCAATGTTCATGTGCGCGATGTCCAGACAAATCTATCACACTTATAGTCATGAAATTTGGCACACAGCTGATGGCGACTCAATGCACCTCGAAGCCTTAAAAATTTAATCTAGAAAAATTTTTAATTAATGTTTTGTGTTGTTTTGGGTGATTTTTTGCTCTAATTTCTCAGTAGCATATTTTTGGATAATTGTATGAAAAAATTAGATACACCATTGGAAAGGGAAAACGATTTCTGTTGTAATGAAGTTTGTTTCTTATGTCTAACGTAATTTACTGAATTTTGAGAAATTTTTGAAAAATAGTTACTATTATGTATCTTTTACATTTGGATTTCTTAAAATTCTCGCTTAAATAAATATTAAACTTTATTTATTATAAATAACAAGCCCATAGAATGGTTGAAGTGTAAATTATATTTAAAAAACACATTTTTGAGTCCAGGTTAGAAAAAGTTACTTCAGAAAATTTCAGTGACTTGTCACCTAGATACTGGTTTCTTTAATTTTTTATGCTTAGTAAGAAGTAGTCTATTCTCAAGGTCAAGGTGAAATAAACCCTAATCCAAATACTTGAAAGGGGAGAGGAGAAGAGTATGCTATTTAGTTGTTGCAAGATTGCAACATTCCCAAGACATCTTTAGTCTATAGTCCAGGGGTAAAATAATAAATATAAAGGGTAGAGAAGGATGATTCTTATTTTTGAAAAAGGGGAACAGGATTTTCAGTCCTTTGGTGCAATTCATGTAAAAGAGAGCCTGCTTCTAACTTATGCAAAAATTGCTTGACCAGAAGAGCTATATCTAAAAATTTTATATATTCTAACATACAATAATATATCTATAGTCAAGAATTGTAATTTTTATTATATTTTTCCTTAGTAAAATTGTCTTATATTTCAAAAGTATATTATTCTTTATATTTAGTTCACAAATATTTTTTAAATAGTTGTTGCATGTTTGAAATAATTTTTTTTTAAATTTGTTTTTTTAAAAAAGAAAGTAGAGCTTAATGACTGGTATGTTGTTATATATATATAATTCTACGACTGTAGGCCTCATTGTCTAATATACAAATGTTAAATATATATATATATATAGTTTTAAAAAAATCATTAAAATAAAAAAAATCTTGATTTAAATTTTAAAAAATCCGATTTAAATCAAATAAATCGATTTTTTTTTGAAAAAAAATCAACAACTCTGGTTCCAAATCACTACGTATCTGACTGCCCTGTGACAAAAACCTTTCATATCACCAAGCCCAGTGTTACAAACCTCTCGACCTGCTGCGAAACAACAGATCCCGGATACGAATTACGAACGTTGTGAAGATCCCCCATGAAAGAAGGCATGGCGTCATCACTAATTGAAAGAAAGCCGTTAATCGCGTCCATGAGTCTTACCGCATTCACTGTGGACTACTCCATGAAACTGCATTTAATTTATATATTTGTTTTTTCACCTTCTTTCTGTGATTATTATTTACACTGAGAGGTGTAATTTAACCATAAATTTTATCAGATTGATTCCCTCCCAATGGATTATTATTATTAATAAATAATAACGACGATGGACTGTGTCCTCATAGACAACCCGCCACCTTACTGCCCAGAAACTAGTGTAAGGATAATTTCTTGGAGGAAATCAGTCGCATCACGAAGCAATCATATGTTTCTCGTATTTTCCAGATTCTAGACGATCTTTTTCGTTGACAATAATAATGATCTTTCAATTAAATTTTATAAGTAAGAAATTTAATTGAAAGATATTTATTCCCCGCTATTTGTCGATAAACCACAATCAGCAATAAGTCCAGAGAATGATTAAACAATCATTCCTGGGGAGGGGGAGGGTATCGTATTGGTACAGATAATTGCTACACACATTTCCATACATCTAAATTTCTAGAAATAAAAATCTAGTTTTCTAAATAAATTAAAAGAACAATCGCAAAATAATTCCGGAAATTACGTTACATAATATGTACCTCCTGCAGCCGCACTGAACATTTACAACAGCAGTAACAAAAAGATCGACAGAAATTTCGAAAACACGAACCTCACAATTCTTTTGCCAACAAAATCTTTTGTTCCTAACAGGCAATAAACGTACATCTTGGCTAAATAAAGCAATGCCCACTTAACTCCCAAGCCCGCGGTCGAGTAAAAGCTATGAAATGAGTTCTTTTTAGCTGACACAGGCTCACTGCTCTTCTATTTATACGTCACATTACGGCCAGTCGGTCATTTCGTAGCCGGAGACCATCCACATAATGAAAGCAGAAGCTCTCCATTACATAATTACACGGGAAGATGGGGCCACGTTAATCCACTTAACCAACTTTCGGATGATCCAGTTTGTCGGAACAGTCTTTTAACTAACGAAGCTTCAAACGAACTCATCCTCTGCCCTATTTGAATTAGGAAGAGATATAAATATAATTCCTGTATGCGCGCAATGCTGCTTTAATCTATGTTCACTGCGAAGTCCGGTCGACAACCATTGTTAAGGAGCTTTTATGTGTTTGAAAAAGAGTTATATTATTTGCTGCTGGGAGTTAAGCTGGTGAGTAAACAGGCAAATAAGCTAAAAGACAAACTTCTTAATCTTCCAGATACACGGACGATAAATGTAGTGCTGGGAATAAATGGGGAAAAGAAAGAAGTTGACATCTTTGGTTCACAATGTGTCTCGTAAGTTAAAACCAGAGAATAGCACGTAACGGAATTACGTAATAAAAGAATAATTAACGATAAAGAGGGACGAGACTTGCACTATCCTAATGGAAAAAAGAAATGCATTCAAGATTTTCAGTGGAAGAATTGGCGACGTGCAGGTAAATAAAGGCAGTAATACAAAATGTATACAATACTTTCATTGAACGTGAATAGCAACGCGTATGTTAAATATGGCGCTTTTTTGTGTAGTTTCATAACACAGTAAAGAAAATCGATTACGTTTTTAAGGTAAGAACCTTTTCCCTTTGATAGATTTGGACCTAAATTTGATTCATGACAACATTTTTGGTGTTAGGGCCAGATACCGAATTTTTACCCATCTTATTAATGCGTTTTCGATAATCCATGTTCAGATATACGTACGCACTGACAGATAGACGCGTTTCATTCCAAAATGGGGTTCGGACTCGGGAAGGTCTAAAACGTCAAAATTCTTTAAAATATCGGATATCGAATTTTTATACGATTACAATGCGTTATCTACATATACTTCATATAAGAAAAAAATAATGAAGACACTTAAAGTTCACCAAGGAAAATAAAAGATCACATTTTGTGAATAAAAAATATTTCCATAAAATCAGAAATCATGCGAGTTTAGGTAAAGGTTAAAAAATATGAATGGTTCGCATTGATTTATTAATTTATAGGGAAGAGACACAGAGATTTTCACTGTGTGCGACACAAATCCAACATTTATCAGTTCAGTAAAACATTAATGGACTGCTTGTTGCATATAAGTCACTTTGTATATCTGTTTCAATAGTTCAAAATTATCACTTCGATCGTAATAATGCATTTTGTTCCGCTGTAAAAGTTTTAATACAGTGGAACCTCTCTGAGCGGCCACCCCTCCGTTCCGAGAAAAATTGGCCGCTCTGAAGGGTTTTCGTTACAATTACAAGATAATTGCTATAATACATAATATTTACAAGTCTGACACGTATTTCTTATTTAAAATGAAGTTTGAGACTTATTTAAAGAGAAAATAGTACTTTATTTAATAATTTTTTTAAATTTTTTGAAAAAAGGATACAATTTCTGACTGTTTTAAGTTTTTACCCTTCTCGAAAAAAAAACCATTTTTTCAAGTTCGTTTTTCAGTTTAAAAAGTAAATCTCTAACCGATGCGTTTGTTAAATGGGATGGGCGAACCCACCCGGCGGACGTTCAGAGGGGTTGGGTGGCCGTTGCTAGGGGTTATTTTAACATTAGGTCTATGGGCCGAAAAATCCGTGTCACGAAAAATTGGCCGTTAAGAGGGGTGGCCGTTCGAAGAGGTTTCACTGTACTATGTTTAGCAGTTCCAGCATTAATATCTATTTAAAATGGATTCATTCAGTGGCCATTTCATACGAGTCAAATGCACGGAGTCCCAATTTCATACAGAAATATATCGCGCATCTGCAGGAGAAAAAGATGAAAAGGACGTGGCGCCATGCTGCAGCGTAACTACAAGCCAAACTCTCCCAGCCATGCCTTATCAACCGAGGTCGAATGAATGATAGTCATCACGACTTTAATATCGGAACTGAGAGTGCAGTCCTAATGGCCATCACCGGCCTCGGCCCAACCCCTCCCGCAGGAGGTGCGTCCCGTCATTGGAGTTCATCCATCGACTTCTCATCCACGTACTTGTGGTGTCCCTCCGGTCGGGTTCACAGCACAGCACAGCATGAGATGGAGTGTAGTCGTATATTAGATGGCATGTGTTGGAGCAAACCAAGAGTTCACCGAAATCTCTGCTAAATTTAATTAACGTTTCACCTTTTAAAAAAGCGAAGCTGCTCAGATGTGAATTCACTAGAGTTAAGTATGAATACTTCCGAGTCCCTGACTCGACAGAAAGTAGTGTGAATCAAAAAACAACTCCTTTACAAAACTGAAAATAGACATTTTATTTTACAAACACATTATCCGTGAATTTTTACATCGGAACTACTTGAGTAGAAAATGCCAGGTTCACAACTCTTAAAACAAAAATATAAATACAGCGATGCATGCTTTACCAGTGCTGTCAATAGTGTGAAGCCAACAGCATGTCTAATCACGTCTGCCATGCGATCGTGATATCACATGAATTGACTCCATTATACGCATTTACACATGCTATAAAATAACTATCTATCGACCGAAAGAATTAAAAATTGCAAAATACTGAATAGGGAAGTTTGAAATCGTCCATAAGGTTGGGAGGTTTGTTCATGAAATATATCAGAGCTTCATATATGAAAAATGGGAATATTTTAGTTGATTTATTGCTTTTCTTACTATAAACTACAATGCATCAATATTATGTATGCATTTTATTACGAGTTTAAAACACATAAAAATCTACTCTCTTCGAAACTATTTGATGCTAGATCATCATAAGAATGAGCAGATTCAAAATGTTTTCCTAATTACGACAGCATCTCCCCTTGATAGAGCACAGAGTTGAGCCGAATGAAATTCCACTTTATATTCCTGACATTATCCTTTGTTGCATCAATGTCCAGTGAAACCTGACACTGCGGAGTGGTGTACCAACTAAACTCTGCGCCCCAGATTGTACCACCGATATCGAAAGATGGATTAGGCCATTGTGTATACGACGTCAAACGTTCAGGCAATTATTTACGACCAACGTTACCGCATTTAGATTAAATCGCTAAATTTTGGGCACGAATTCAAATGCGTTTGGCAGGATGTCTCTTACACTATAAACACGACAGACCAAAGTTTAACATGACTCAATATTCAAGATCCATGAATACAATAGCATTGAAAATGTGAAAATGTAAGATGCTGAATATAGCAGAAAACAATGAAGGAGTTGAATTCTGTAGAAAACTACGAAGACTAACAAACAGATAACTGTGTTAATATAAATCAGATAAACAAGTACAGTAGAGTCTCCCTACAACGAAGTCTCCCTACAGCGAATTTCTCCCTATAACGAAATTTTTAATCGGAATGTTAAATAACATTCAAAATATTCTCCATATAACGAAGTGGTTGTCTCCCTATAACGAATTTTTTCAGACCTTTATCTTTTCGATTTTAGTCATTTTTGGAGAAAGTTGCTAATTTCTGGGCAAAGAAATCGCTCACAAGTGCTTGTTTCTGAAACCACTCGCATTGTTCATTCCAGTGATAACACACATCAATAGAATGCTATGTGAAGGTAATGCAGTTGTGGGGACTTGGGTTTCTACAGAGGGAGCAACATTTCTACGGGTCAAGATTCCAAGAATCGGGGTGGAGTGGGGATGGAAACAGCAAATGGAATATGCATTTTATGTTTATCCGTACTAGTACATATTATTCTCTAAATTGGTGAATTGTCTTCATTTTTGAGCATTTTATTTATACAATAAAAATTAGTATAATTTTAATAAATTTATAATAAATATTACTTCATTTTTAATTGAAAGTCATAATTAAATATATTTGAACTTATCGCACATACTAAAAGGTTTATAACATTTACTTAAATAACTGCAAAAATCTCTAATCTCCGTATAACGAAATTTTCTCTAGAGCGAATATTTCAACTGGAACTAAGCGATTTCGTTATAGGGAGATTCCACTGCATATAGAATTCTCTTCGGTTTAGCTTCGGAAACTTACAATCAGATTGGTATGTTACGCAATTTTAAGCAGCAATTTATCCAGATTACAATATATTACGACGATCTTACGGTGCATTGGCTCACCAGCTAGCAGTGGCAAAAGATCTCAACTAGGGATGTAAAGAATAATCGGCAACTTTACGGTATTCGGCGCTTTTGACGAATATTCGGTCTGCCCAATACTAAACAGATATTTGGCCGAATAATTCCAGGATTATAATTTTTTATAAAAAATGTTCTTTTATATATATTTAACAAAAAATATTGTGCAGAATTGCATTTTAGTACATTTATTATCAAAAAAAGTCTCTTCAAATATACTAAATTTTAAGTGAATTTGGTGTATTTACTAATGTTATATGTCATTTATCATTATAAAGCCTGAAATTATGATGCAAGAAAATAAATTATAAGCATGTTCAGGAAAAAATAGGTTCTGTTTAGTTTCTTATATATTACAAGATACAGAAAATAATGTAATATATTGTGCTTACAGGACCTGAAAGGTATTTTTTTGCTTAATTTGCAAATGGACAATTTTCCGCATTTTTTTCCACCAATAAAGTGGACACTCCATCCTAGCTATTAAGTTCTTTATCAAAATAACTTCTAATAATTTTAGTTTATCCACTTAATTTTCTTCTGTGTTTTCATCCACATATTCATGTCAATGATGTCTCTTATTTCTGTGAAACAATCCCAAAATGAAGAGGGTTTCTCATGTCTTATTATCGAAATTAAAATATTTTAAAATATTACAAAAATTCATCAAGATATTAACATTTTTTTAAATAATGAATTTTATTAAAGCTTGAGAAATATTTTATTTATAATCAAAAGTGAAATGTTTTTAAAAGTGGATATTCGGCCTGAAATTTGGCTGAATATTCGGTATTCGGCCAAATTACTATACGTTACATCCCTAGTCTCAACCTAGCAATAAGAAATGGCTACCCGGTTCTTATTTACAAATCGATCCGGAAAGAATTAGATTAATATTTCTACTTCGTTTATAATATTAGTACTGTAGAGTGGCAGTAGTTAAATGTAACGTTAGCGTAATGATGAATGTTAACAGGCGTTAAAAATTCTAAAAATATACAGTAGCTTAAATGTTAATAAGATGCTATCTCTTTCAACTTGATAAGAATGTAAATTTTTTAATCAGAAATTGTACACATACTCCGGCTAAATTATGGTGTTGTGAGGATAAGAATATTGAATATTGCAATGTTGATAATAATCAATTTATGTCGCATTCTGGACCCTTAAAATATGCCTTATGGTGCATACAGGGGAACTAAAAACCAATCGGATGGCATGGTGTTTTTGAAATGCTGATTTTACAGTGAAACTTTGCAGAAAATTACCAATTTTGCAAAACAAAACTATGAATGTAACGTACTATTTTTTCGTATTCGTGTACTAGATTTGATAGTTCTGAAAAGAAATATTCTTCCATCATAATTTTGTGCTAAAGTTTTCTAATTCCAATCCCAACAAACAAAATTTTTGCGTTAACGAAGATCAGATTATTAGCATCCTTCCCTAATATACAGCATTCATATAAGTCACTTTTCAATTGACATTGAGACGACTTTTTGAAACGACTGCCCTGGTAGGAATCTAATTGTGTGCCATCAATTGCGACGAGTTCGAATTTTTATCCCATGCCAATGTCTGGCAGTGTGTTAGTAGCTATCCACGTTCGCATGTCTTGACGAAAGAGTGGTATAAAAATCTGTAGAAAGTGGTGTATTAGTCCAAGTTTCACCTTCGTCATCTGACTGCGGTTAAAAAATACATAAATCACTACCCAATGAGTAATTTCACAAAATAGTACAGAGTCAGATTTTTCCTTCAATATTATATACACTATTAGTAAGCTGTATACAATCAGCTTTACATCCAATTATCTTAAAGAATCCTCAAAATAATGGCCCACTTGTGTAATTTCTCTTACATAGCAGCAATCCTTAATACCCTGTAAACTTCCGATACATCCTCTAATGATGTGCTCGTGCTATGCTCCAGCAGCAAATTTGGTGCTACTAATTAGCGAGAATTTCGGGAGTTAAGAGATTGTCGGGTCGAACTGTTGACACACACGTGTTTTCGCTCCAGTGGACAGGTTGGAAACTTTTGAAAGTCCGATCGATTCCGAAACTTAACAGATTAATTGAAAATCCGGATAGGCTTGAAGGAAAGAATGGGTTGGTGGGTCGATATGATGGGTTGATGAATTTGGTTACTTGAATTCAAAGCCTTTAAAGTGCAGGTGGATTCTGACTGTTTGGATAATAGAAGGGAATAGGCAACAGAGGAAAATTTAAAAAAAAAATAAATAAAATAAATAAAAATTAAACTAATTCGCAGAATTTAGTCTTGAACTGGAATCGCACTGAATCTATATTCCTACTCCTTATGGCTAGGCTATAATAGGCTATATATAGGCTATAGGCTCCTTATGGCTATAATCTCCTCCTTATGGCTAGGTACCAATTTGATGTTTATAGAATAAATTTAAGGACACAAAGGTAATTTTCGAAGAAGTTGCCTTTGTCAACAACTTCAATCAACAAATCCTGTTCAAAATTCAATTTCATGGCTTAAAATTTTAAAGAACATTTTTCAAAGACGCAATGACACCTACATTTCAATAACAAATGCATATAATTAGAAATTTAAGCCTAAAATATTTTTTTAAAATATCAAAATTTATAATGCATTCTCTTTTACTGCCGAAGCCTCAAAAGGGTACATGTGACGGGCGAGTATGTGACAAGCTAGTTACACATAATAACATCATCAAAATATCCTTATGTAAGCAAGCACAGAAATTATGAATAACGATGTGAAAATTACACTTAATATGACTAACGAAAAGGCTGTAAATGTATTAGCGATCCTGAGCAAAAACAGAAAACTTCTTATATAAGTACGTAACGAAAAATAAGAAAGCTGTAATTGATTACAAACTGGATTAGCCTTGTTCGACGGTTATTGTAATTTATTCGGAGCAAAATCATTAGCACTTACGATGAATGTTAAATGATTAATGAACACACAATTCCCCATTCGGACATTAGAAAAGACTAATCAACTTCTTAATAATAGAATTAACTTTCCCACTTTTTTCCCAACATTTAACAACCGAGTCTAAGTTAGAACCGAAGACTCCGAGGGCCATACTTCTCCAGGGAGCTACGTTGTTTTCAATTAATCTTAACGTCTTTTATTTAATTTCTGCGCGTTTTTTTTATCACACTAATAGCTGCAATAAGACAATTTTTTTCTTAACTAATCGCTACACAATGGTGATTAATTGTAGCTAATAGAATATTCATGAATCTTTTCCCAATTGGTTATAAAATGCGTTATTTTTCTTTATGTCCATAACTATTCGGCTCAGCAGACGTTTGCATAAGAAATCAGACAGACGGACGAACAGAATGGATACTGGGCACGCTATCATCTTTATCGTCCACTGACCTATATGGAAAAAGAAGAAAAGACACACAACAGTAACCACGGTTGAGTGATAGAATATGAGCTTTGCATTTCACGAACACGTACAATTGGTTATTAAATGCGGCATGGATTAGCTGATGACCTTTGCAGTTGTTTCCTTGCTGATATTATTCTTCCGGGTTTGCCATGTTTTTAAGTTATTGGTATTTTCAATTGCAGAGTTCTTCGGGCGGGTTTATCATTTTTTTTTTTTAATGAAGAAGACTTTCAGGTAAACTTCGAATGATATCAGCTTTTTTTTTTTTTTTTTTGAAATATGTATTCTACAAATACAGGTTTTACCAGTCCAATCGCAGAGAATGAACACACAATAAAATGAATTTTATAACTGTAATCGTCAAAAGATTCCATTTTAAATTTCGATAAATGAATCTCCCCGAGTTGGGGGAAAAAAATTAGAATTGTGTCTGTCAGCTTTACGAGGTTGTGAATCCGATCCGATAGTAAAAAAACTCAAAGAACTAAGTGGATAAATTTTGCCATGTTAACCCGTTATTTCCAGACGGTAGTTAAAAGTACTACTTTAATCACTCTTATATCTTCGTAATTTGACCGTTTTTCCTGACAGTATTCACATGAACACGAGGAATGTAGTTCCGACCGCAGATGAAGACAAAAATAAATTTTTTAAATTATTAATAAAATTATATTATTTACTTAAAAAAGTTTTTTAATCTTTCCTGGGGTTATTCTGCATTAAAACGCCTGCCAAAATAAAATTGAAAAGTTGCTGGTAAGTTAATTCGGTAAATAAAGGGTTAACAAAAAAAATTGTAAATCTGTACTACATTTTGGGCCCAATTCCTCAGCAAGAAGAGGTATTCTTCCAAAATACAAACTCAATTTTCTTCACTGTGCTAAGAAGTTAAACGGAAAAGCGCCACCCACATGCATATATTTAGTAATACGCGCGTTTCCAGTTTGTACCAGTGAAAATATTAGATACATTTATTTATTACGCTTATACAGAGCGGTCATTTCAAAAATTAATTTAAAAAACTAATAATGTTACAACTACGTTTTTTTAAAAATGAGGGCGCATTTATTCCCCCCCCCCATATAAGAAACGCGCCATTACGGTGGTCTAGGTGGTCGTAAATTATTGGACATTTCCTATTTTCGAGAGCCATTATCTGCGAAACTATTAAAGCTAGAAGAAAACTAAAAGCATGCATTTGTAGGGAATTTTACGACCTTTAATTTGTTGAATCAATTGTAATTCTAAAATCGAATAGTTTTCGAGATATTCAAGAAAAACTGAAAAGGGAAACCAGAAAACGCGAATCGCCTTCTGCTGATCGGTACCCTTTGAGTTTGGAAATCTCTCGCTGTCGCAAATTTAGAATGCCGTAATGGTACGTCATCTATCAGAAAAAAACTTTTTTATTTGATCTCTCATTTAAAAAAACAATGCAGTTCTAACATTATTAGGGTTTTTTTATTATTATTAATTTTTGAAATGGGTCTAATAATTTATGAACACCCTGTATAAGCGAGCCAACGAGGTGGCGGACATACCGAAGTGTGGGCTATTATATGCGCGCGATAATTTGTTAAGCTAAATCTGATGAGGAGGCAAAAAAATATTATAATACGTCTAGGGAACTACTTATTTTTCGCTACTCCACACGACCAACTTTTGACACAAGGATTCAGGCTTTAGCAATAAAATCTTTTTTTAAAAAAAGCCATATTTTTAATTTTCAGACTGAGAAAATGAGTCAGCATCCTGAATTACTCCCACTAATCTGAAATGACTGACGGCTTCACGCTAACAAACACAGACATCAAATGTGATTAAGGGTGAAGCATTATTTCAAATTCTTAACATACAATGAGATTGTTACTTTGATTCGTGTCAAATAGACCTGGACTGAATTATTTCCTTCCGAGTTAAAAATGGTTTAAGGCCGCTTTCTAAGGAAATTATTTTAATTAATCTAAGATGAAACCACACACTATGTTTCGGATAGTTCATGCATCCAACAAACTGTATTTGTTACGATATATCTAATGACTGACCATCGATAACAAGTTCTTCATTATAGCAATAAAGGGCAATAATTTCAATTTTCAAACTAACATTGTGCAATTCTTGCATGAAATAAACCTTAGAACTATTTTTTTACGCAACTGAAGAATAGCTAACAGCTTACACAATCCTAAAGAATTGAATTTTTTAAATGATTAATCAATTATTGAAATTATTGTTTCACAAACCCTCGTCGACCCCTAACAGTATTTCTTAACCCCACAGAATCGTGACTCCCGGGTCAAAAAAAACATCCAACGACGGATTCGTGATAAATCCCTCGCGGTGCAAAGTTCAACGGGAGTCAACAGCTAGAGGTGAGAAACAACGTCTCTGGTTGATTTTTTCCAGGAGGGTGATAGACGAGAAACATTTGTTTCGCCGTTCATCTATCAACACACGGATGAAGAACATAACTTTCGCAACTCAGTATATAACAATCAATCACCTACCGAGGTGTTATCAGGAGAAAAAAATCCACCCCTCTATAGTCGTAAATCCAGCGTTCATTTACATTATCTACTAAAAAAAGTTATTAATTATATTTTAAAGAATTTGCGGTATGAATTTATAATTATCGTTTGTTTTTATATTATCAGTTTCCTAAATTCAAAGGGCGAATATGCGTTCACGGACGATATTTATTCGAAACGTTCGTTCGTAATACGACTGTTAAACCTTGAAAATATTCGATTTTATGAAAAAAATATATATATTATTCCCCTGTCTTTTCTGAACAATTTAAAACAATCCACATTAAAAAAAATTCCCATAATTATGAAAGTTATGAAGGAAAATGAATCAGCTATTCAACGAAAACATTGAATATGGCCGTATCTTTAAAGCGCTAGGCAAACTGTTTTATATATATATATATATACTATATTGCGCGCACGATATCTCAAAAACTATTGAATATTTTTACATAAAATTGTTACTGAATATGTATTGTGCTATGTTCTACAAATTGAACCACATTTTTGTACATATTTTCTCCAAAGAAGTTTTTTGTTGGGAGGGGGGGGGGGGTAGAAAAGTTGAAATGTTAACAGTTTTTAACATTTTTATATTAAATTGGTATATAAAATAGAAATTAAATTTTAAAAATTAAAGTTCAGTTTCTTAAACAGACTGTTTGGAATACTTAGATACCCAAAATATTGTGTTTAGATAAATATTTTATCTGTAATCATGCGTGCAAGATGACTATCTCATTTTTCTCCAAAAATTATACCCATATTTATAACTCTCTCAAAAAAATACATACCAATATTGTTTGAAAATGTGTGTACTACAAGAGAAAGAACAGATATTTTTCGTAAAAAAAAAGTGAGTTTGTGAATTGCATTGTTTCAGAGATATAATGTATCGAATTTGACAGTTTCCCCCATTTTTTCGAGGTTTAAGGGTCGTATGTCCCCTTAACGAATCATCGATTTATCGAAGATTTCTGGGGAAATTTGATTAATTTGTTCAGGTAATTTTGAGCAAATTTATCAACAGGTTAAAACACTAATAAATCAGGGGTGAAAACAGCAAACATACAAAAAAGAGGAAAATTCACGAGAGTAGCTACATTTTTACGTGAATAGCGACATACACTAAGGAAGAGATAAGTAAACACTTATTAATGAACGATTTACTCATCACAAAAAAATTATGAAACAAATATGATCTTGCTTACAGCCATGTATGAATTTTTTCAATTACAAATACTTATTCTTAACATTATAAAATCAATGTTTTTTTACTCACTTTCTTAAAATAGATACAATTAATGAATAATATTTTATAATATCAATAATTTTTACAAAATTCATATAATAAACCTAAAATATAGAAATCAGATTTTGCTTTATAAAAGATAAAGGCACAAAAGAGTCCTGCATAAATATCAGTTTACAAATACAAAATACACAAAAAAGCGGAAAATCGCGGATCCGCGGAGGATTTTCACCCCTGATAAATATTTGTTGTTGCTTGGTGAGTACTCTTCTAGACACTGCACTCTTTTTAGGCCCAATATTATCAATTTTTTTTAATAGAAAAACAAAAAGGAACTCTTTAAAATTTCAAAAGAGAAATCAACTATGTAGAGCACACACACAAATGAGTTTCACATTCTATCAAACATATGCTTATTATTAAAACCTTCCATTCTAACGTTTAACACTTTTTATAACGAAGAATCCTTAAATTAACTTAAATATGAGCCATAGAGTAAACTTCAGAACATCCTTTTCTAAACTTAGACCTAACATTTGTACTTGTCGAAAGTGACACTATCACACTCACACCGTTGGAACACTCAACCTGTCAGGATACTTTTTAACCAAAAAAAGAAAATTCAGCAATAAACGCAAATCCTGAGGAATCCAAGCGATCATTTATTTAAATTCGGCCTGGCAATAGCAGTATTTACTATCAGGAGATAAAAAAAAATGTTATCCAAGTTCACAGGCTGATTTTAAAACTACAGTATTTATTAATCATGAAGTACGAAACTAATAACATAAGTTTTCTTTCTTTTCATCTGAAATATCTGAAAATATCTGCTTACTATGCTGAGAAAATATATGACTTTTAACTACTGCATAAAGTGAACGAAAAATCGGCGAACAGATGAATACTTCAGTTTCGCATAAATGAATCTGACGTTCTGCATCTTTCCAAGTGACCTAAATATCCGGTGTAACACCACTTGATGTCAACTGGATGTCCAAAATATCAAGTGGAACTCACTGACTTGTGGGGTTGCCTCGAGACTTTTAGAACTGGAACTGCTCGAATTATATCCTCAGGAATTACTGATATCTAACTAGAACAGCATACCCACTTTAAGGACCTCAGACACATCTACTCCAAGACTAATGATTCAACATTAAATCGAATTTCTATCTT
>BGPR01002041.1:100233-148661 GCA_013235015.1 Araneus ventricosus
CTTAACTTTGAATACATTCCCATGTAACCACACACTTGGCGCAGTTTGGCCAAATATGGCTCTTGCGGCAATAAACCCCAACATCCATCCATCCATTGCCACGTAAAAGTAAACAAACACGGTGGATAAGACACACAAAGTACAGACGTATAATTAACGAAAATAATTCAGAAATATAAACTTTTTACATATATATATATATATAATTTTTAGTTTTGACTTCGAATAAAACGGTATTTAAATATTATGATAATAAGAAATTCAAAGGACCAAATAAAAAATTCAAGTTAAAAGCGTTCGAGATGTGATCAACGTGATAATTTCGTCGCTCGTAGTCTCTCTCCGTGACCTTGGACGTCTGAACGGCGGGGCATAATAATTATTTCAAATAAATAAAGTAATTTTAGATCCAGTAATTATAAAACTAGTTAGACGATAATATTATCTATAACCTTTCGCCGTTCGTCATAAAAGCTGGACCGTCGCATAAGAGATCATTACAAAATAAATCTACCGTGTGTCTAGAGTGAACATATAAAGTTTTACAGGTCATTTTCTTCTCTCGAACGATCATTTCTATTCACTCGAAAAAGAAATTAAATTACCTGGCACACACAAAATCACCTTTGAAGCAAGGAATCCCGCATCTTCAGGAAAACCGGGGCGAAAATTGCCGAGAAGGGAAAAAGATTAAAATTAATGCCGAGAACCGTATGGAAATCACGCGCGTCTTTTCAGGTATAAGAAAGGCAATAAAAGAGAAGTTGGAAGTTTTTTTATTGCTCTTTCTCTCTCTGATATCGTGTTTATCGCTCAAGTACCAATTAAAGCGACTGCCGTATCATGAATGCATTTGATCCCCTTTTCGCATTCTTATTAAAAAGAGCTATGATGCAGAAACATTCAAGAATATGCGAGTTTCTTTTCTCCTAATATATGCAATTTAACCTCTCACTTTAAACGTGTCAGGAGATTGGAGTGAATCGAAAACATGGAAAAATGAGCCCCAATTTACGGTAATCCCCGATACTGTTCAAGTGGAGTGGCTCCGATGCACGACACTTTAAAATTTTGATGGGATTTATTTATCACTGATAGCTAACTTATTTTTTTAATGGTTTTGGATATTGATCGTTTATAGCTAAGAACTTCAGTTGGCTCGTTAAATTTATTTATGGCAGATAGAGTAAGTCTTTTTATATTTTATTTAATTTGAGTTAATGCTTTCTAGAAGGTCGATTATTTTTATCTTTACTAGTCCGCCTTCGGCGACCAGCCGTTCGCCCATAATATTTTGTGGTTATACTTGCAGTTTGGCGAAATGAGTTGGCGAACTGGCGACTGAGGGACTCTGCCAAAGTTCTCTTTTACAAAATATCTCGAAAATGAAGGGTGATAGGTGGCAAGCGACTATTTATAACATATATAGAGGCCATAAGCTTTCATATAAAATGAAATTTGTCGAAAACGATCCAGTGGTTGGGGCTGGGGGACTCTGTCAAGGTTTTTCCCCATACAGAATGTATTGTACAGTGGAGAAGCATTTTTTCGATTTCTCTCAAAATGGAGGTTGGAGGGCGTCTGGCGACCATTGATTACATATGTAGAGGTCATAAGCTTCCACATGAGATAAAAATTGTCGAAATCGGTCCAGTGGTTTAGGCTGGGGGACTGTCTGAAAGTTTTTTCCCACAGAGAATGTACGGTAAAGTATTTTTTCGGGGGGGTTGGCGACCATTGATGACATATCTAGACGTCATAAAATTCCATATGAAATAAAAATTATCGAAACCGGTCCAGTGGTTGGAGCTCGGGTACTGGCCTTCGTGTTTTGCCATTTAAATATATAGATTCTTCAACAGATACATATGTCGGTCATCTCACACGGTACAGATCTTATCGACCATTCAAATATCCCCAGCTGTGTGGCCCGGCGTTGCACGGGCTATCACGAATAATAGAAAATTCAAGGGCGGAGAGAAGTGAGGTCAGGTGAGACCTTGGGATTCATATAATTTCATATGCCCCGCCTCCGTTTTTCTCTACAATCAACAAATATTGTCACTTACTTTCCCTAACAAACGTCACGAAGTTAAACACTTTAATACAAAAAAGAAAGAAAAAAAGCATGAAAACGATTTTTTCCATTGTTAATAAATCCAAACACACAAGCTCGCTCAAAAAGAAATACCAACTTCCTTGAAATAAATAAAAAAAATGCAACACCGGATGTGAAAACTAATAATAGGGGGGAAGAATCCGCCGTGAATGAATCTACCATGCTGCCAATAGATGGCAGCACGTGAATTCATTCATTTTGAAGTTTTTAATTAATATCTTTTTAACTAATTACAATTTCGGAATTTAAATAGTCGAAATGGATTCCTTGGATTATTTTCCATCTTTTGGTACTTACGGCTAGTTTCAGGATTCAGTGGTTCGTGAGAAGATAGAAGGACATAGATACATATGTTTGTTTACCTTCGAATTTTAATAGGATAGATTCCCCGCCAGTCAACATGCTGTACGATATTGTACAATAATGTACGATATTACACAATATTATATATATATATATATATATATATATATGCTGTACTAAACAATATTAAACGATATTGCGAATATTATAAAATGTCCTTGTGCTACTGCGGTTTAGATACAGCTATCATAAAAAGCATTAACTAAGCACACAACGTGCAATGTTGTCGAACTATGCAGAAAATATTGTTTTTAAACTGCTGGTAAAGGTTGCCAAGGTAATTATATCATTTGATTGATACCTGTTATTACTTAATGAAATATCGTTAAAAAATTAAAGCATGCAATGCATGCCCAAAGTGTTTCTACACTCGATTGACCCGTTTTATTTCGCTTCAATGTTTTTACCATGACATTTTCCTAGACCTCCATTTTCCTCTTTTTCCTGTTCTTTATCCTCCTGTACATGAAATAAAATACAAGAAACGAACAATCACTTTGGAAAACCTCAAAAGAACTAAAACTATTAATTAAATTTCTAAATCATCATATTATTAAATTTCTAATCTAAATCGTTTCATATTTTTAAATTCTGAGTTTAGACCTACTTCTATATTCCACTTTAACAAACATAGTATTTGTCGAAATTAGTTACTGTTCTTATTGCAAATAATTATGCGTTTGTTAGAAGAAAAAAAATAATTTAGACACAAAAATACCAGGTAATATCAAATTTTTCTAAAGAAATTTATGAAAAAGCTCCCAAGTTTAGAAGGAAAAAAAAAACAGAATCTATCTGAAAACTCTCAAAACAAGAAAAATGTATCAATTATACGACACAATGTTTGCAATTGACAGTAAAAAAATCAAGGACTTTAATCAGAAAAAAAAATAGTTTTTCTCACAAACCCCGAATTTTAAAATGAAATTCCCGAATATACAATTCTGATAAATAGTGAATAGTAACAAAATTGCCTTATATTATTCCTGCGGAAAGAATAAAAGTTTGAAATTTTTATATCACACACCTGTTGTCAAATGTATTCCGCGTAAGTTCAACAGGTGTGTCCCTGTTATGACTTCAGTCTGCTTTTTCCTGTACGAAGCTGTCACATTTGAAGTAAAGAGTTTCAACATCATGATTTGTAGGAGTTTTAGAGGAATATTAATCTTCTTGGAAAAAGAATGAATACAAGCTTTTAAGTTACTTTTTATTCTCTATTTCTGAAAGATCAGAAACATGAATTTCCTTTAATTCTAGAATTCCTATCACGTATAGACGATTAAACACACGATTACAAAATCTAGGCAGAATGATTTTTTCGTGGATAAAAAGAAATGGCGATCAATTATTGAAATAAAAAAAAAGCATCATTCCTTTTTAAGGAAGAAGTCAAAAAGGTACGCTGGCTCATTTAAAAGCACATTACATATACAATAAACAGAAAGTATTTACATTATCAAATTAAAGGAGATTTTTTAAATAATTTAATAATAGCCCATAAAAATGTTAACAATAAATATCAAGAAATTTTTAAAATTCTGAAGAACAATACAATAGCAGTAAGCAAATCACTCGGGTAAAAAATAAATTTCTATTTTTATGCAGCTGTACAAATAATAACATGGAACATATTTTACAGCTGACATTTTATTCTAAAAGAGCATTCATTCCCATCACTGTTTCAAAAATAAATAATTAATCTCTTTCAGCGCAGGTTCTACATTCATTATTTATTGAAAGAAAATCAAATTTAATTTATTATTATTTCCATTAAATTAAAAGATAAAAAATGGACGAAATTTCAAAAGAATAAATATCATAATCATATAAAAATAAATAATTATCCCCATCCTGGTAAAATTTCTACACATTACTCTACGAAAACGAAAATAAATATTTTCAAACGTAATAAACGCATAAAGGCAACCGTAATAATATCAGACAGAATGTACTTTATTATTAACTACAGAAATATCGTTACCGGTATAAAAACTAATGAATAAATAAATACGAAGCAATTTTAAAATATTCTTTAATTATGAAAGAGATAAATCATCATCTTCATTAGATTAAAAATTTATGATTCGTAATTTATATTATACAAAAAAAATTAACTGTGGCATGCTCACCAAAGAGCGTTGAAAATATGAACGCTTACATTTGGAATATTTATTGTCATTAGAGAAAACATTTTTATCAATAAAGTAGTTATTTATTTTTTTGAGCTATAATGCAGCCTTTATAAATTGATAATTATTATGAACATCCGTTAGTATTTGGAACTGCCACATAAAAATAATTTTTATATCAAATTTATAAATATAAAGAAAAGATGATTACGAATATTTTTTATGAAAGATGAATATTTTGAACATTTTATTCGACTGAAGCTCGTAGCATAGAAGAATAAAATCGAAATTAAACAAACGATGAAATTATATGAATGGCTTTTTAAAAATAACAACGGTCATTTCAAAATAACGACGGTATTTTCAAAACCCGTATATGAACAAAGAATACAGACTGAGATGTTTTACAGCCTAAGGTTTAACTATTCATAAAATATATAACCGCAATAAACTTTTCTTCCCATTAAATTTCAATTTATCGTTGTCTATGAATAAACATCGATGACGATTTAAATAGAAAGAAAATGTTGTTTATATAATCATTTTCAGCTTCCATGAAATGTATGGAAAAGAGCAATAATTAAGAAATAAATGAGACATCAAAGAGAAAAGAGATTTACATAATTGCTTACTATTTATCACATCTTTCGATAACGATAAAATAATATTACCTTTCTAGTTTACAGCGATTATGCAGTAATAAAAGAATGGAATACAGCATATATTACTGACTGTTTTAATATTATTCTACTTTTTTTATAACTTTGGATAGTTGATTTGTATACTATTTTGATTTGATAGGAGTCAACAATTACAAATTTTTAAAAGGACAAAAAAAGAAAAATGCGAAACCATAACGGGGTTCCACAAATAAATTCACGAATAGCAAGATTTTTTTTATTTTGATTTTCTTTTCTTTCACTCCCCGAAGAACACATATTTGCTCAAAAAGTGAGCAAATACAAAATTTAAAAATAGTATTTAAAGTATTGATTGTTTAAGTTGCATATAAGAAAAGTAGATAACTTTAATCATCATGCAGACATGACACAAGCTTGGAACAAAAAAAAGCTGAACTTCATAAATAATGAATTGTGCCAAACATAAATACCCAGAAGTAAAAAATAAGTATGATTAATTGAACAATAAATTTCTACAAAAAGTGCTTGAGATATTAAAAAATATTGTAGAATAATTGTAATATAAAAGAAAATTAAGAATTATAAAATCCGATGCCGAAAAAGCTGAAATCCGCGGAGATGTGTCACATCTGATCACGTTAAAATGGAATTCATTCAGTTAATATTTTTTACTTTCTAATGAACAAACACAACACGATTTCTGAAATGCACAAGTCCCAACACCTGCCCGAATCAGCGAAAAACAGTTTATACTAAATTCCACCCAGAAGGGCAAGGTTGCTTCTCTTGTTTATTTTTTTGTTCCTTGAACCCTGCAGGCTACGGACGAAAGCCCACTCAGTAAAAAAGCCGACTGGCCTCAAAAAGTTTGAACAACAGACGAATTCAAAAACGAACTTACCTTTAAGATTGCACAACCATGAAGTATGAAATGTGAAATCCAAGTTATAAAATGAATGTATTTTTCACTGATCACAGTTTGACAACGGTTGTCAAAGTACACTTGTCACAAAACACAGCGACTAGAACCACTATTCCAGGCGGTCTCACAAATCAAACTTATTTTCTTCGGGACTCCGCCGCGTGCAAAGTTTGGTTGGCGGAAGGACATGGCCGTGTCACGCAAGAGAAAATAATTCGTGTGAAAATGTATCGTAAAATTCATAGTGCTTGTTCATAACCGTTCTTATTTGTCGTAAATTTCTTCAGACCGGCTTTGAAAGGTACAAATATTCAAATAATATGATTTTGAGCTGTTTTATTTCGTTCCGTAAATTACAAGTTTGTGACGTCATACCGAAGACCGAAACGAACAATGATTGACCTCGTCTAGAAGGTGGGTTGCTGGATTTGGCTCGTTATCATTTTCGTGATACAAATGCTGTGTTCGTAGATGATTTAAGATGAGTGAAAACGCCGGAAGAGATAAAATTTGGAATTAATACACGATAACCCGTATATCTGAAGTTATGTTTCAGTTTTTCTGAGCAATATACTTCTAGTAGACAAGTAGTCTAACATGATAAGATATAAATTCTGTATGCTTGTACAAACATGGTTTGAGATAGGTAGAAAAGGGAAATTTATCAATGAACGCATATTATTCCCTATTTCGCGCGTGTGTATTAAAGGATATTTATTTATTTAATATATTATTCGCGTGGGATGCATTCCACTTTTCTTTTATTTATTGAAATATTGACATACTTTTTAGATAGGAAAACACTTTCAAGGATTGCAATCTATAACGCGTGTAACTTAACGAATTGGAATAGTCTTTAGAAAAAATAGACGTTGATTTGATTTCTTTTTAAAAAGAAAAAAAATGAGAAATAAAACGATTTATTTTAATGGAACAATATTCCAGTTTGCCAATGTTTTATTTACCCTTATGTAGTTAAAATACCTATCCATCTGATGCCAGGTTTATTGTTAATTTTGCAATATTTCTACACCATTATTTAAAGAAAGAAATCTGCAATTAATTTGCTAAAATCCATTCAAGTACTATAAAATGAATGAAAAATTATTTTTTATTTGCAAATAACCATTTTTGCTATACGTTACGTTCGTAACCCAAGTAGCACAAATCGTTGACATACAGTTGGTCCTACATTGCCATCCACGGTTGGCCAACGGTACAGATTGGCACTCTTACAGTTACACAACTCTGTCTAACCCTTCCCCAATGATAGCCCAACTGAGTTGCTAAGTGTTGGGCCAACCAAGTTTTCTATATGAACCTATGATGACCCAAACAAGTTTTCCTATATGAACCTACGATGGCCCAAACAAGTTTTCATATATGAGCCTGCGTTTGCCCAACCAAGTTTTCTTATTTTTTAGGTCTTATATACATCTAGATTTTCAACAAAAAAAAACTGTAATTTTTAAATGCGGGAATAAACCCGGGAATTTTGGAAACTTTGGTGGGAAGAAACTATTTTGACAATGTTTACATGACTAATAAACTGCTTACTGGAAGATTACTTTATGAAATTATACACGTAGGATCGAGATTACCATAAATATATATGAATACTTTATTTTTGTGAATAACTTGTAGAAGTTAAATAAACACTATGCAGTTTTGGTGTTTAGAGGATGGAAATAGAATCTGCTTTAATATTTTTTTATTAGCTTTATTTAAAAACAAATTCAACGAAAAATAGTCTGACCACTTCACATTATCAGGAAATATCAACATGCCTTAACATGTAATCTGTAAATTAAAATTATCATTGGACGACTAAAATATTACATATTCGACTAATGAAATTCCATCAGTTCTACATAACGTTTTGTATTAAACAGTGCTGTTATCACTTCAATGCAGCATAGAGCATTTTCACAAAACAATTCAAATTACATACTTTAACATGATATAAGTCAAAACGATGTTTTGCTAAAATGATTGAAATGTATTGAGATATTTATATACTTTGTTTTAAATTACAAATTTATAATGTATTATGCACAATTATCAAGATTGGTTCAATTCTCTCCCCCCCAAAAAAAAAAACAGTGTTTTCAGCCTTCACAAAACTCTTACCCACATGCTAAAACATTATTTGTAGTGTGCATGTCTTTATTAATCTTGATCAGGAGATAACCAAACTTGAGGTAGGTGTTCCACTACAAGAATTGGAATACCTCTACCAAGATATACCTAAACTACAAGGGATCATTTACAGTTTAGGTATACTTGCTGCAGTGTTCCGCCTCTTCAATCTTTGCATCATAAAGTTTTAACTGCTTCTGTGGAAACCCGCACCTTCGCTTAATGAAATCTTGTTGTCTCTTCAGTCACGACTGATTTGGATAATCAGTACTATATACCATGTCAATTGTTAAACAAGAATTATAATTTTCACTAATGAATACAGTGGAGTCTCTCTATAACGAAATCGCTTGGTTCCAATTGAAAAATTCGTTATAGAGAAAATTTCGTTATACGGAGATTAGAGATTTTTGCAGTTATTTAAGTAAACGTTCCAAACTTTTCAATAGGTGCAATAAGTTCAAAAATATTTAATTATGATTTTCAATTAAAAATGAAGTAATATATATTATAAATTTGTTAAAATTATACTAATTTTTATTGTATAAATAAAATGCTCAAAAGATAAGGCAATTCACCTATTTAGAGAATAATATGTACTAGTATGTACTTACGTTTATTTTACTTGAAAAATTCCTTTATTTTAGATTGCTTTGCATTTCGTGATGTTAAATTTTCAGAAAAATTTTCACATTTTAAGAGTGAGTGGTTCCCGAAACAGGCACGTGTGAGCAAATTGGTTGCACAGAAATTATCAACTTTCTTCAAAAATGACAAAAATCGAAAAGATAAACCTCTGAAAAAATTCGTTATAGGAAGGCAACCACTTCGTTATATGGAGAATATTTTGAATATTATTTAACATTCCGATTAAAAATTTCGTTATAAGGAGAAATTCGCTGTAGAGAGACTTCGTTGTATGGAGACTACTGTACTTTTTTTTCATTGTACATAAATTAGAATCTAAAATGTCAGGGAAGAAAAGCTATGTGAAAAAAGAAATGTCATTTGTCAACTTTAACAGTTTTCGTTTTATTTTAGAAATAAAATAGTACGAATAATAAATACACCTTACTTCGATGTGATAAAATACTTATTGAAAAAATGTTCATTTGCAATAGCTTTAAACTCAATACTTCGAGAACAAATTTAATAATTTAAAATTCATGCTTCATATTTAGGACATATATAATATAAAAATGTAGATACTAAAGTGTCACTTATAAACATAATCGTATCATGAATTTAAAAATAAATTTTAATTATGCCCTACAAACTATAAGATGTGTAAAAGCACTTTTTTATATAAAAAAACCTTGACTTAAGAAAAGTTAGAAATAAAATCACAAACAATTAAATACATATATACATTTTATTTAACAGCAAATTAACATTATAATTTGAAAAGAAATAAAATGATACTACAAAACTATTGTAACCATTTTCATATTTAAAACATATACTTGAGATTATTTTTATTTCCAGACTATGACAAAAAGATGGGTTGCCTTAGGCAGCATGATACATATTCCAGTTTAAGGAAGGTATTTTCTCAAGAGGGGAAGGCAAAGTCAAAATTTTGCCTCCCCTATAAGTTTGTCATAAAAACTGTAAAATGTAATAAATAATTTAGCTTTTAGTTCTTCAAAATATATTTAATTAAACTAACTGAAATATATAAAATTAATAAAATATCAAAGCAAATGAAGTTAATTTTAAATTCATAGATTTTATAATAGATTGTCACACTAATTGAAAAATGGAAGATTATATAAAAATTGCACCCTACTCTCAAAAAATAAATAAAAAGAATAATTTTATATTCTAAAATTCAATTCCGTGGTTTGATAAATAATAAAACCAAGTAATCATTTATAATCCTTTATTTATGCATACAATTTGGGAAATTTTTACTTGTGTCGAAAAAAAACATTTTTTGTATTTTTTAACATAAATAAAATTTATTAGCAGAGTTATGTAATAACCAATTTGTAAATATGGATGAAGGTATACATGTCGTTACTTTGGGGTATGGAAAAAAATATTTTAAAGAAAAAAATTAATGTATGAATTAGTAAAAGAAAAAAAAAATGTACGTTAAATTTTATTTTTGAGTCATTTTGCCACCCGGGGCAGTTGCACCCTCTTGCGCCCCCCCCCCCCCCCGGATCTGACACCGACATCTGCAAGCATAATGAAAAGTATAAGAACTTTAAAAAGTTACATGGTAAATCAATGAAAAATGTTTTATGACATTTGCTTTCTCAGCAATTTCTCGATATTTTGTTCTTTTTGACTAACCACTATAACATTCTCTTTGATTATTCATAGTTCCCGCCCTTTTTCAAAGAAAAACAATTCAGTACTTTTATGCTTTTTCTAAAAAATTTAAGGACTCTTAAACTTACTGAAAGTTACAAAACAAATAAAACATCTTAATTTATTTTCTTGCATTTACATTATAAAAATTGTTTTTACCAATGGTTCTGTTTAAACTGTACTGTAAACATACATTGATATTTAGTGCTAAACAAAGTTGATGATGCCTTTTAAGTATTGGGTTATGACTCTGCATTGTTTTTAGAATTTTTTTCTTAAATATAGTGTAGTAAAATAGTTCTTATTTTATAAAAAAAATACACACAACATCAAGAAGATAACTGTGAGAAAAGGAAGATAAAATTATTACATCCAAAAAATTACATATTTTTATTACTATTTTTCGTTCCGAGATATCTCCCTCCATCTCCATCTTTGAAGAATCGGAACCAATTTGTCATCACTCCATAAATTTCATCGTCAGTGGCATTAGCTGTATTTCTATTTCTCCGAACAGTTTCTAAAATAAACATCGCACAATTAAAACCTTTGTCCTGTGATATTAACATATACGAACCAAAATAAAATAATTTAGTTTTCTTTTACTTTTCGATAACAGAATAAAAAAGCTGAGTTTTAACCACATTCCCTGGAATTTTAATAAAACTACATTTGTACATAGACTGAAGCCTAGGAGTAATTTGAAAATATAACTTATTTAGTGTGATTTTACAAATTCATTTACATTTTAGTGTTTCAGCTTTAAAAAAAAGAAACAAATTAATACAAATAAAATCCAGAATTTATTTGACTGCAGCTTTGAAATAAATTAAGTACATGTTTTCTACATAGACAATCTGGAATAGTATACGGTTTTAACAAGTAACATATACTATATTTATTATCCATATCCCATATATTTATTATATTTCGCTGGTCGATTTCAATAACTTTTTTCGATGTATTAGACCAATGGTCGACAAATCGCGGCTCGCAATTTGCATGCAGCTCTTTAGCCACTTGAGTGCTGCACTGCCTGTCAACATCATCAAAGAGAAGCGCTTAATGAAGACCTCTAGCTTAAAGCTCAAGTAATTGAAACACTTATAAAATAATAAAGCAAATAACAGTTACCATAAATTAATTAAAAAATACAACTTTATAAAATATTTTTTAATAATTGAAAAACAAATTATCCTCAAAATTTATTATACATCGATTTAAACTGAAAATTTAGACTAGTTTAGATACAAATAAAAAATATTGTGAAGTTTCAGTTATATATTTTAGATTTATGTAGGCTATAATTGATACAAAAATGGAGACTAAAAGTTAATTTAAAATGAATGTAAAAATAATGCTCAAATATAAATTTCGACACATTTAACTAATTATGCGTTCAAAAATTTACATACTTTAAATACAATATAAGTATTATAACACTTGAAAAAATATGTTTTTATAAAAATAACTCAGATATTTTGCATATAGAACCAAAAGAAAGCTTATCAATACATTGAGAGGCAGGGAGATACCATGTACCCATTTGTGCCTAGTGTCTTATAAATGCGAAGAGAGCAAATGCTTTAAATAATGCTTTTAGTGAAAAAAATGGAAACAAATCTAGAAATACATGTTTTGGATATATGTTTTTCTCACAAATATAAATTATAAGGGACGTCAGGCACTAATGGGTTAATCAGAGCAGATTATTATACTGTCCTTGTACTAGAGTTTTCCCACCACTACCTTTTAAGCTCCAATATGTAACTTTAACTATACTAACCTGGAATAATCTTTGTAATCGTTAAATCTTTTAGGGCACATTTTTTGTACTTTCCAATTGTAGCAAATAGCGACTTTATTCTTCTGACAGTATTTGTATACAGTATTTGGTGTTTTCTTTCGTCCAAGAATTGTAGTATTATCATTGTAGTTGAGATCACATGTTAATGAGATATTCTAATACAGATTTAATTGCTTTAATATCTTAAAGAGACTTACATAAATTTTACATTTGAATTTTATTTTTGGTTATTTGTTTACATTTTTGTTTTTAATTGATATGGACCTCGAAAATGCCTAAACACACTATTTTAAGTTATCTTAAACTCCAACTTTCAATCAAATAGTATGACGGTATAAGAATAAAAAATTTTCATCACCATAAAAATGATAAAGATCCCTGAAAACAGATTTTTATTAGTACTAAAATTTGACAAAGTGGTAATTACTTACCAAAGCCTTTACATTATCTTCACTCATTCGCCATTCTTCAAGCTCGTTGGCATCTTCTATATAATCACAGGGAAGCTTTATTTCAGATGATAGTTCAACAAATGAAATTGAATGGTTTGTGCTCACTTTCTCTTTTTTTTTTTTTTTCTTCATTTCTCTCAATTTCAGTTAGCCTTTATTTTAACTTCTTACCTTAAATATTGTATTTAACTCTTCAACTCTTTTTAGCTTTAAACTGACACCTAATTTAATTTAATAAAAAGTTTTGAAAATTTAGTTTCCTGCATATTTCCAATAACGCCCATGATATTCTATTTGCAATAAATTTATTGTGTATATTTAAATGCTATGGACTATGCAATGAACTAAAAATTTTCATATGGGTGAAATACTTTTTAGTTTACAGCCATTTTTGTAGAATTACAATTTGTGTAGTGTTAGCCGTTTAGGTTAAAATTCACAATTTTATCGAAAAGAAGAATTAATTTTTCAAACATTATGTTTTAAACATTATGAAAACTCTTAAAAGTAACTTTTTTCAAAACATTTACTTCAAACATAGGCAGATACCTTAAAATATTATCGAATAAATAATTAATTTTCGACTACGCCGTGGCTATATTCTTCAGCAATCAGAAAAGAAATTATAATAGCAAATCCATAATTTTAGTTTTTCAAATTATTTGAAGTCATTAAAAATAAGTTTAATCACGAAATTTAATTAAAAATATTATAGAAAAGAATAACTGAACTTACCAGATATTGCTAAAATCCATCCACCACATATACGAGTCTGCGCATTTCTTTTTGTTTACAGGTACGGTTGCGGTTGTATTTCACAGTACGCTTATCGCTCCCCTCAAACTCGACCCGACAAAAGTAAGAAAAACTAGCGGGAGTGGCCTACCCTAAACTTTCTCGTATACTTCTCAAAAATTTGTAATTTCACCTCGCCCTGCGTGGATAGAAAATTCGAACCTACTGTAACCCAGAATGCAATGACTGTCGGAAGGTTTCTTATTGTAGATTATAGTTATTGTAAAATATTTAGGTGAAGAATAATATTCAAAGAGATGCGTATGTATTAAAACTTAACAATATTTATTTTCTATCACCGCTAGAAAACTCCGCTCATGCGAGGCGTGCGCGAGCGAAAACAGGAGAAAATGACATCGTTCGCTTTCTCTGAATAGCTTGCGCATGCGCTGAGATTGCTTCCAGTACGCAAGTAAAACAAGTATGCGATTATATAGACCTACAGACAGTCAACCCTCTGTCGGATTTGGCCTAAAATTTTATACGGACCTACATTCATGATGATAAAACTGTGTACCAAATTTTATCCATCTATCTATTCAAGTTTTTGAGTTATAGTGTTCACATGACCGCGGACAGACATACAGGTAGACTTCCGATAGACGGATTTTGTCCAAAATTTGATAGAAACCTTCAAATTATGTGTAAAGATCACATACCAAATTTCATCCCCGTAACTCTAATAGTTTTCGAGTTATCGAGTTCACAGATAGACAGACAGACATAATTCCAAAATTGTATTTTTCGGATTCAGGGAGGTCTAAAACGTGGAGATTCGTCAAAATATCGAGTTCGAATTTTTTGACGATTACAATACTTTCTCTTTGTATGATTCGTATACGAGAAAGTAAAAAATGATGCATAACTTTTCATATTTTTAACAAGAATTATGCTTATGTGCTTTTGATAATGCAAAAAAGTAACTTATATTTTCTTTACAAAAATAAAGACCACATTATTAAAATTAAAATTATTCTTTTTGTATCAAAAACTGCGCATAAACACATTTTGATACATTGGTATTCTTCTGCAAAAATTTTCATTCTTCTTTACCCCAACAAGAAAACAATGTTGGACCAATGTTGTCGTTGCCAACCAAATGAGCTGAGGTTGGGGTTTTGTTGGCTAATTGTTGACAAAACTACCCACCGTTTGCCATCAATGCCGACAATTTTCCAACGTTGAACCAACAAACTGTGCTACTGGAGAAGTTAATTAGATTTAATTTTAATTAACTATAAAGCCATTCGAATTTTTTCCCTATAAAAATTGAATCAGACTTCAGGAGTAAAATATGGTCGATGATCTTATTCTCAAAAGAAATGAGTGATAAGTTATTTTGCAAAAATTTAATATAAGAAAAGTAATGTTTATGGAACAATATACTCATATTTCAACTTTTGGCAGTACATCGATTTATTTTATTTTTATTGCTCCCACTTCTATCTAGTAATGAAAATCTTTCATATTTCTGAGTAATAATGAATTCTGTTCTTATTTATACTTTGATATATATGACTATTCCTGTAAATGCTTCGAAGATTATTCTTCTTGAATCAGAAGTAGATGAATACTGCAAAGTTATGTGAATAGATAAAAACATTTAAAAAGTGACTGCACCTCCAAATATCGTTACATAATTTTTTTTGATAAAGAATTTAGATTGAGAGCAAAAAATTGAAAAAAAAAAAACAGAAATCGAAATTTGTCGTTAAGTTTGAATGTTTATATACTTAAGAAACGTGCGTTTGCAAATCAAAAATAGATAAGAGATATCAAATTTTGTGAGAAACCGTTACCAAAAGATTTATTCAAATATAAGAGGAACCTCGCTTAACCCTTTAACGTTCATTGGTTTAGCAGTGAAACCACACATTGAGAATTTTTTTACTGAGCGTGGGCTAAACGTAGCGTATTTTTTCTTTCTTAACTATATAGACCAACTTAGCAACAATAGACCTCTATGCCAGATATATAGACTAACTTATTTAAAAATTCCAGTTCAATACCGTTGGTATTCACAAAGATATCGGCATTGAAAGAACTAAATTGCTTTCAATCTCCAAGAGAAACAAAATGATGAGGGTTCTTGCACAAATTGATATTTTTTAAAAATTGAATCTCCGAAAGTAATATTGAATTTTATGAATGTTGAATATCATGAATACTCACGTATACTTATAAATTAAATACATAATTTAAATTCCATTTCTATGATATCCGATATATCTATATTCGGAGGGAAAATAGCCCGTTACCGTTCATTGGTTTCATTGCGAAACCACAAATTTCTTGAAAATAAAAAATGCCAATTTTTTTTCTTTTACATATTTGTGATCAGCTACATGTCTAATACTCACTTTTGAAATAAATTTAGTAATTTTCAAAACGAAACATGTACTGAACTGTAAAGGGTTAACGAGCACCTCTCATTGCGAGTAATTCGCTTAACGAGCAAAACAAATTGTAAACAAATGACTCGCTTAACGAACGACGTTTCGCATAACGACGAGGAGAGGAAGACCCGGAGTCAACAAGATTGCATCTTTGACAAAGATTATGGGTCTGAAGATGCATAACAATGACATCGATGAGCTTGTGGAAGAGCACAGCCAAGAGCTGACCACCGAAGAAGTTATAGTGTTGCATTATGTTTCATGGCAAGAAATTTGTTATAGAAGGAAGAGGTAAGAGCAAAGCAACAATCTTCTAGCGCAATAAGAAGAACGTACATTGAGAAACATTATAAGGCAGTTGCTATGCGTGCTATAAATATTTAATGACTAGCTTATATACTCGGCGTTGCTCGGGGTAGAAATATTTTCAAGTCTAAGTACTTATAACACTTTAAACTTAATTCAACAGTTTTTCACTGTAACGTCTTTCTATGATTTTCTTTTGCCCTCTCTTGTGTCTCTGACCCCTCGTCCAGCAGCTAAACTATCCTCTTCTTTTTGTCTCCGAACTTTGAACCACTTCACACGAGTCTGACAACACTTGGAATTCCATCTTTCCATCCCCATCATTGCTACGGTCACAACAGAAATACTTCAAATCATGCTTTTCATGGCTCCCCATTCATTCTCTTCTTTTTGGTGTTCGTGTACCTGACCGGAAGCATCATTCCTTCTTTTTCTCCCTAAGCCCTCTCCCTTCGGTAGGAACGGGTCTCGATTAACCTTTAATGATTTCACATACTGACAGCGGAGGATAAGTGGCCCTCGGATCATGCTATAACTTTTTTCTCCCCCCCCCCCTTTCATCATAAGAGGCTTAACTTACGTAAATGGCGCTCTGGACATGGTATTTTTTTACTCTTTATTGTATTTGACTTTAAAAAGTGACACAAACATATTAACATTTTGTCAACATGGTCAGTGGCGGAGCGTGGGTAAGTGGCGCACACAGGGATTTTTATTTTCTTTACTCCAGTCGTCATTTGCTTAGCAAGCGCAAGTGGCCCTCGAGGCCTGGTATTATTTTTAAGCTCCGTAATCATATTTTGCTTTAAAAACTGGCATAAATGCAGTAATGTTTTGCCTCTATGGCGCCCCTAATACTGGCATCTGCGGCATCTATACGCTACGCCGCTGCACATTGATTAGGTCATTAAAAAAATTTGTGAAATTTAAACGAAACATCGCGTAGTAACTAAACTAACTTCATTGGATATTTGAGGGCATATTAAAAACTACGAAATAAAAACGGAAGTTAAGTGCAGGCTGCGAAATAACAGCGGAAGTAAGAAGGTATTTGTTAAGGTATACTTAAAGTGACCATTAATTTTCCCCCTCAAAACGGGACATTTTTTAAAAAATGAAATAAATAATAAATTGCTTCTATTAATCCATGTTCTGTTCTAGCGCGCAACAGGACTAAGAATGCGTGTGCTTTGTAACTCCGGAAATTTTCACAACGAATTAACTCCGATTTTCTAACTGCGAAAATAGGAAATAGTTATTATCTCATTTTCAGCCAATTAAATACTTAATTTAATGTATGCCATAAAAAAACAATGATAAAATCTTTCGCTAAACTCAGTTAGTTTGTTCGCATCAATCTTTCTCTTTCATATCACTTTTAAGAAACCATCCACAGCAAACATTTCTGACTGAAGTTATTTTTCTCCTAAGCGCTCGATGCCAGAATTTTTTTCCTCTGCGTATAATTGCATAATCTACTTCAGAGTGTAGTGACCTAAATAAAATGGTTTTTAACGTGAAAAATGCTGAATGAATTCCATTTATTCTTTACGTATATACGAAGACTCTTCAGTTGAAGCAAGCGTTTATTTATCTTTTGAGGGAAAAACTGTTCTTTCGAAAATATGATGCCAAGATGAATACGAACAATTTATTTAAAGGATTTGTTTCTTCGTAAAGTTTATGCAATACTTTTGTGCTGAACGCATTTTTTATATTTTTGTAAGTTATTTTACTATTTGTATTAATAATTTTGATCTGAAAAATCTGAGAAGGTGTGGCAACTTGGCTACAGCAATCCCTAGAAAGGGAAAAATAGAACTTTCATCCCCACGCCAGAAGGGATTCACCCTCAGATACCTTCTGACCCTGCCCCCAGGCGGGTGTGGATTTAATCGAGCTCTAAGCTATGTGATGTTTATATTTTATATGTTTTTGTCGTAATGGTGTTTATATGTGTGTGTTGTGAATAAATCGAAAAAGGACAAACTAGATTATCATTGAACTGAATATCAAATCACACATGGGAAATCGTTACAGAAGGTATCAGCTTCAAATGAGCACGCATTCGTATTTTATGATCAGAAAACATTGACAAAACCTCATTTGACAGCTCTGTTTGATTGTATCTGACGTGTCTAAATGATTTAATTTCAAGAAACAAAGACTGCCTCAAGCATGTGACACCATTCGCCCTCTATGTGATTTTTTTGTGGTGGTTTGTAGAAGATCATGTGTATGTGCCTCCGTGTTCCACGACCATCATCAATTTGATAGCCTATGTCGCAACTGATATTACCAGCATCGAAAGAGACATGTTACAGGAGGTTTGTAAAGAATTGCATCACAGATTGTATGCTGAGTTAAAAAAAGGGCGATTTAAAAATAAAAGTCCAAAGAACATAACTTTTTAAAAATATCAATAATTATATTCCCATCACTGCATAGCTTTAGAGAGATTTAACCGAATGATTTAATCAATTTTTTTCATCTTTTCAGTTACTGTAACTGCACAGCCTGATTTCTGCTTTCAGAAGAATAAAATGCATTCTGATGCGCACTTATGAATCGAGATAGATTGTATGCAATGATTTCAACTGGTAAAAGTGACGAAGATATGTATCACTGCACTGCCCACGATTACTTCGCACGAGTCCTCACTGATAATAACGATTCAAATTATTTGTGAATTAAATTAAATTTCTTGGTTACAGTTAAATAAAGACGCAGAAAAGTTCCATATCTCAAAATTTGAAGAAAAGGAGGATTGTTCGAGAAAGTCTGTTTTATCTCTAACCAGAAGTCTGTTAATTCCGAAGCGGAAGTGAAGGTATTTTCGTTCGGTTTCGAATCTTCAATAACGGCGGTCGGCCGGTGTACATTATTCATTCGTGCAGCTGCAGTTTCACATTCACTTTCTGCCAGAATATTAAATCGGAGAGACATCGGGTGTCCGATATCGCATGACGAATCGCTTCCCATCTTAAATGATGGATGTCGAAATTATTGAAATTGGGTGTTTGGATTCGTTTCATTGGGCTTCAGTGGTCCGCAAAACTGTACTTTGTGCGATGATTTCGTGCAGGCGGAGGTTTATTGTGTACTTTGATTGTGGCCATTTAGAGGCCGGCTGATTTAACCCTTTTAAGGGCCATTTTTCTTCTAGTAATAGCATATTAATGGATTTTTGCTTTCTCGTATACAAAGCATTCGCTTCCGCCAGACATCCATTGCAGACTTTTTCAGTATACTTTGTGTATTAATTGTTGTTGTTTTTTAATTTAATTTTTTTCTCTCTTTTCTGTAATTCTTCTTTGCGCTGAGAGGGTTTTGCGTTACCGTAAACCTTATCTGGTCAGTTCCCTCCCGGTGGATTAATAATAATTAATAATAATGGAGACAGTTTAAGAATGAAAAAAAAAATCGATATCGAGGTTTTGATAAATTTTCCTAAGCAAATTTTGAATTTCTAACTATTTCTTTTTTTATTTTAAGATAGAGTTAAAAAGGTTTGTTTGTCGGTAATCGTTTCCTCAGTTACCATCGGAAAAACCACAAAATTACGACAGTGATAAACAGTCAGAGATATAAAAAAAAAAAAAACCGACAGTGGTAAACAGTCAGTTTAAAAGATAATTTTAGATACTTTTTGAGTATTTTTATTGTTAACAATAGAAAACGCTTGACTTATTAACCAGTGGCGTAACGAGGGTGGGGCAGGTAGGGCAAGTGCCCTGGGAGCCATTACCAGGGGGCGCAAAATTGAGGAATCAATTAGTTACATGCAAGAGAAAATAGAGCTTTTTTAAACTCTTATTTCCCTGATTCTTAAGAATTAAAGTGGTTCCAATTCAGTATGGCAAAACATAAAGGCCTTTCTACCTTTTTACAGTCTGGGAACCAACTAAACTCAAAACAAAATAGCAAATAGTTTTATATTTGGTCTTTGTGGGGGGGGGGGGGGAGTATACTTGACCATCCCCAGACCGTTTTAGAAAAAATTTCAAAATTTTAACAAATTATTAAAAATATGTTTAAGTATAATAGATAGCAGTAAATTTTAATATTAAAATTTAAGACAAATCTTTTTCATTAAATCTATAAATCATTTATTTTCTGTTATTGAAAAGGATCATTATATCTGAGGTAACTTTTTAATTAAAAATTTTACTTTATTCTTAAGCTATGAAAGGGCAGCAAGTCTCTTTTTTCTCTCTCTCTGTCTATGTGTGTTTAATTTTAAGAGAAAGGCAATTGTTTTTCGGGATTAGATTTATCACGTGATATTTATTAAGTGTACATGAAGTATTTTGGAGATTTTCCTAATTTATCGAGCTTTAGATATTTTTAACCGTGTATTTCATAAGAAAATATCAATTCTCCTTATTTTAAGAGTTAAATATTGTAATAACCATCAGAATCGTGTGCGACTTTAATGGCTAAACATTTGTTACATATCAAGATATATTTCTATCGCCGAAAATTTAACCGTCTTAGACATTACAGCTTTTGGATGCAACAGTTTTCTTTTGTGTGTGTTACTATGAAAGTTGTTCGACATGACGAAATTAATACAATTAATTTGATGTGTGAACCAGCTGGTCGCCGAAGACGGCTATATCACATTAATTCAGAAATGTGTTGAATATATTATTATTTCAGTTTAATTGCAATTTCAATCCTAGCACTCCCTGACAGAATGTTTCTGGGGGGAAAGCTAGGGAGGGGCGCTATTTTAGTATTTGCTCTTGGCGCCATTTTATGTAGGTACGCCATTGTTATTAACATATACTAGTATATTTAAAAAGTTAAGGAAGTTATTTTACTGACGAAGAATGAATACAAATAGAACCTATTTATCTGGTGTTTTCATCGAAGTAACTATCCCTTGCAGATATGTCGGGGAGTGAAATGATTAAAAGTGCAAATAAACTTAAAAAATAACATATAAAACATTTTTGAATTGATAGAGATTTCCACATTACAAATTTTTTCAAAAAATTCGCTAAATTTTCACAGAAAATTTGGTGCATTCTAACTTTAATTCTTTAAATATGGATGAAATTAAAAAATAAAAGTTTTTTGAAAGAGATTTTTGATATATTTGAAAAATATAAATAAAAGGTGCATTTTATTTATCTCGTATTTGAAAAATAATATAAAATGAGTATAAATCTCTTAATCAATCGAAAAAAACCCACATACATACGAATAAAATGAAAAATTGAAGTAAATCTTTTGCTAACACAGATAAAATCATACAAAAGCCTTAGTGTCAAATATATTTAATAATATTCATAATATAATTCATCACATAATTTCATACATATCTTTCAATATATTAATCAAAATTTACCACTAATAAAGTTTAATAATTTTTTATCTAGCACCTTATGACAAAGTTAAAATTCATTGCATGAAATTAGGGGATACGCTACTGCAGGGGAAAAAATGCTGATTCAAGCATGAATTAAAATTATAACTTGATTAATTTATCTATGACATATAAAGTTGCACTTTCTTATTATTTTCGTAGACATTATTTATGAGCATAAAAAAACGATACATTATCTCTGAAAAATTTTAAAGGCTCTAGTGTATCCGGAATGCTATAAATTAACCTTTCTGGCTTTTATTGAAGCAAAAGTGTTTATAATTACAAGACTTTAGTACTAAAATGTTTGTACATGTGCTAAACATGAGGATTACGGACAAAAAATGACTGCCATGTTTACATATTTAAATAATTATTTTCGGCTGAGTATTGGTAGTTTAATCATTTGTTAATCAAAGCAAATTTTAATGTGTTTGTTAACAGTATAATTAATTGGCGACAATAGCGTAACTCAGCGAGGATAGAAAACACTTCACATTACGGTAGCAATTGAATTTATCCTCTTTATTTATTTGTTCTCGTTAATTATTAAATAAATCGCTTTCATTTATCTTGATTTCAACATCAATACGGACTGATAATTTTTACCAGCAATTGCAAAAATTTATGCGGTCTTTTCTCTCTCTCTCGGGATTTTTTTTTTTTTTTTTTTGGTTTGTTTGTTTGCGTTCGGCAGAACAACTGCATCTAGGTTTTGCGACATAAAATTAAACTAAACACTATCACATTTTCATCGCACAAATTAGGCAAATATACAGTACTACAACGTAAAGATAGCAAACTTACGTCTTTTAAAGTTGCTGGAGTGCTCTTACACTACGCAAAAAATTAAAGAATATTTTCCGTTCTTCATTTTTTGCTGAATGCTGATTGAAAATAGGAATGACACTTTGGGGAACCATTTATCACCAACTTCCGAAGAAACTGATATCCATCCAGTCAGTATGAATCAGGCACACCGTGGAAAACCAACAGAAACTAACTATTCCTAACTATGTTCCCTTATCTCCCGCCTCACCGAGACTCAAATTTGTGTCTCGGTGGGGTGGGAGTTCTAAACGAGCTTTTAATTTAGTGTTTAGGGTTTTGGTCAGGAAATCTCTTAAACATAATATTATTTCTTATTTTGTCGCAGCTTGAGGTTTCCGGGTTATAAAAATGGCTGTATCCTTAAGATTTTCCCACACTTTGTTGAAACCATTTTAATTTTTAAGAATCTTGGGATTAAGAGCTACAAAAAGCAGACTTTTCTTTTAAATACAACCAATTGATTCTTTAATTTTGAGCCCCCTGGCAACTGCGCCCAGGGCACTTGCCCTACCTGCTCCATCCTAGTTACGCCACTGTTTTTATCATCGTTCATTCAAAGATGTAAATGCAGATTACAAACTTCCTTTTGCCACTTTCAATTCCTCCGTCACTGCACTCTTCGAAACTTCAGGATCCTTGCCCCCTAAGCAAATTCTTCATTCGAAGAAAAAGTAAAAAGAGGCGAGATCAGGAGAATAAGATCCTTGCAGAAGTATTGGAATGTAATATTTTGACAGGTAATTTGACACCAGGACGAACATGTTAGCTTGCACCTTATCGTGATGGAGCAGCCACGACTTATCTTTCCCCTCGGCGGGAAGTTTTAATTGCCTGTAATCACGGGTTGCGCGCATGAGCTATACTTAATTGAACTGAATGAAATCTATTGACTGAATCTATGACTGACTAATCGGTCGCGTGATACTCTTCGCTTTTTCTGCGGGAAATTGTATAATTAATTTACATTTGGGATATACTGAATAAGTTTCAGAACTTTTTGAATGTAGCAGTAGGTGCAATCATTTTTTATCACACATTACAAGCGACGGACGCTTTTACAAGGAAATATACAAAAAAGTGCAAAGGAGAAAACTTCCGATATTCGATTAAGTTTTGACTCTTTTAAATGAAGAATTGTTTTGGGGGACTGCTTTTACTTTCTCGTAGACCAAGTATACAAACAGAAAGTATTGTAATCGTCAAAAAATTCGACATCGAGATTTTGATGAATCTCCACGTTTTAGACCTCCCTTACTCCGAAAAACACAATTTGGGAATGTCTGTCTGTCTGCGAACTTGATAACTCGAAAACGGCTTGAGCTACAGAGATGAAATTTGGTATGTGATCTTTACACATAATTTGTAGGTTTCAATAAAATTTTGTACAAAATCCGTCCACGGGAAGTCTGACCGTCTGTCCTCGTTCATTTTAAAACGATAACTCAAAAACTTAAATAGCTAGATGGATAAAATTCGGTACACAGTTTTATCATCAGGAATGTAGGTCCTTATCAAATTTTGGACCAAATCCGTGAAAGGGTTGACTGTCTGTCGGTCTGTATAATCGCATGCTTGTGAACACGATAACAATGACTTAGATAAATGAAATTTGGTAATTGGCCTTCTAACCTTAATTGTAGATCTGGGCCCAATTGTTGTTTCAATCGGTTAAAAAACAGGCGTTCTAATTGTTTATTCAATTTTCTTACTATGACGCAAGGCAATTTCGCGTCTTGGCGAGCGCTTGGCGATATTCGTGACCTTGGCGCGCGCTGAGGGAAACTCGTGGATAGTCATTCTGGGTTACAGAACAGAACGCCGTCCCTTACCCCCGTACCCGTGAACAGACCGGTCACTGAACGGTTTTATGGGCAAGACACGGGAATTTTATTTAAGAAAAAGAAAAAGAAAATAAACAAAAAGAAGGAAATATATACACTATGTACAGCACAGGCATTTTCACTTTTACACTATTAGTTCGTAATAGTCTTCTTTTCTTTAGATGTTGAAATACCTTTTTTTTATTTGAAGGGGGAATGTCCGGTGATTGAGCTACTTAGTTCAGCTCGCTGGGAACTTGAAGGCTAGGGAGGCCGGAAAAGATCTCTGTTTTCGCTAATGAATTTGATAATCCCACGAATTTTCTGCCTGGAGACGAGGTTATTGGCGACCCTTTTCAGCCATTCTTGTTCAAAGTTTGGCGCTGGCTTCCTCATATGCCGAGACACTGTATAAATACACTCCGTGGTATAGTGAAGTGCCGTGCCAATTCCACCACAACTGCAATTATCGCTGTCAGACAGGTGAAACCTTTTGAGGTAGGCAGGGAAAGGTCCATGTTGAGAGAAGAAGATAACATCCTCCCTAATCCAGTTAGTGGGACGGAGACTAACTGAGGGCATGATGTTATAGATTTTCCTGCCTGCATAGCCATTCTTCCATGAGGTTTGCCACTCCTCAAGCATCCTCTTCCGGAGGAGGCCTTTTATGTGCGGTTTAGGAAGCTTAGTACATATGTGAATAGGGTTGCCCATGTTGTGTTGCGTCTTTTGCCAGTTGGTCTGCTCTCTCATTGCCTATATTGCCTGCATGCGCTTTAACCCAAGAGACTTTTATTCTTGGATTTGAAAGGAGGATTTTGAAAATTTTTCTTGTTGTTTCGTTTGTGCTCTTTGAATTGGAATATGCCATGATACTTGCTCTATTGTCTACGTGTATTTTAGAGGTATTGTGATTTGGCAGATGAGATGCGTATATTACTGCTTCGTGAAGTGCAGTGAGTTCAGCTTGAAATACGGTGTTGTTGTCGTTGAGTTTAGCAGACGGCAGCTCCAACTCCGTGTTCGGTTTTCGAGCCATCTGTGAAAATATTTATAATGTCTTTTCGGGCTATATATGCTTCTCATCTTAAAAGAGATTTGGTTCGGTTTGAGATGATTCTGGGTTACAGAAGGTTCGCATTTTTTGTTTGCGTGGGAGGGGGGGGAACGAAACCTTTTTGGGAAGTATACGAGAAAGTTTAAGGGAGGCCACTCCCGCTGTTTGATCTTAAGATTAATTTGATATTCAGTATAGTTTAATTGTAGGAAGAATGCTTCCTGTTGGCAGTGGCAAATCATTAGACGACAGAAAGAATACTTCTCATTGCATAGAATGTCTCATTCTGCATTCCTAGAAGTATTGGACAGTGCATCGTAAATATTTAAGGTGGAAAATTAATTTTGGACATCGCTGGAGTGAGAGCAAATCGAGCTAAGTCATAGTTCCCAAAATGCTTTTTCCGGACTGAAGGTTTAAAATGTGAAGATTCATCAAAATATCTAGGTCTTTTTTTTTTTGGAGATTGCAGTACTTTCTCATTTTACACTTCGTTTACGAGGAAAGTTAATATTTAAAAAAAGGCAAATAATCTCAAATAATCTTGATATCAATGGTAGAGCACAGGTCGCTTTATTGCAACAATAATACAATCTATGTATAATTGCTACTAAAGAACAATTCATGTTATGCCCGGGTGAGAGTCTTTATTGACCCTGTGATATCAAAAAGAAAGAAAAAAAAAATGCTTGTTTAAATTGACATTTTTAACGCACATTAATAATATTTTAGATAAAGCAAGATTTAAACTTTGGCATTTACACAGTAATTTTCAATAAAATTTCTCATTCTTTGTGAAATGAGTGATTATTAACAGATGAATTAAATAACAGATTAAGAGGAGAAAAACTTTTTTTCTCCCTTGATTGGAAAAGAAATAAAAAATATATCCTCTAATTTGTCCTTCTGTCCAATCTTTCAAACTATTATGATTTTGTAAATTAATATGGCACTTCTAAGTTTGCTATGTAAATGTATTTGTAATGCCACTTTTCTCGAACAATAGTAATGCCAGGAGGTTAAAAACCCTGAGTTAATCCACAGCACCATCGCCATCAATTTTTTAAAAATTTATCAATTCAATTTTTTTTCAAGTATAATTCCTTATAATTATGTTTTTTATATTATTGATTCTGTTTTCTAATTTTTTGCATACATTATGTGTCACGAAAGACTTTATAGCCACGTAAGAATATTATTAAATATTTTTTATACCAAAATGACTGCTAATGGAAGCAAATTTTGAAAAAAATCTTGGTCTAATGGTTCCTTTATGCAGATATCTGGCAAAACATTTTCTAACTATGTGGCCTTCCTTTCCGCTATGCGTACGCTTCCACAGAAGAAACACACATGTTACAACGTGTTTTATTTTCGAAGAACGGTAGTATTATTTCTTTAATTTAAAATTTTTACGTTTTATTCCTCGTGTGTTTGCGATAGCGATCTTCTTTTTCCCCCAGTAGTTGATATAAACAGCCGCAGGAGAGCGAGATTTCTTTTATCGTTGACGAAATAATCGCTCTCTATAGTCACATAAAGAATGAGAAATGCGACTCCCGCCGTTATCAGATTTGAATTATGAACTTTCCCGCAGAATGGAATTTTATTTATAAAACTAAAAGCAAAGCCTTTCTTCGAAGAGGACTTTTCTTAAAGATAATAATAAATTTTATTCCGTCGAAAGCTTTACCTCTGACCTTAGATAAACTAAGGACGCTAAAGATACAATAATAACGGTATTTATGAGACTCACAAAGTGCTTCAGCACATAAGAAAGAAGGGGAAAAAACCCGGAGAATTTAAGCGTTTCACTAAATATTTTCACTTCGAAATACTTTTAATATCTTTCTTAAAAGCATTTATAATGCTTTAATCTGTATCATAAAATTTCGATGTTAATAGGGAATATGAAAGTTGGAAATTTTAAAACGCCTTTATCCGATATATAATACTGCTGTGAATTTTATAAATTCATAGACAGTCTCTAAATGTTTCATTATTACACGCTTTTATTTGATTTCACATGTTTGACGTTTGTAGAAATGAATGGATTTTAATAATGCTATATCTGATAAGTTTACAAATACTTAAGAAATCCCACAAGGATATAATCTTGGAGCATTGCCTTTTATTTTCTCCATTATTGATCTTTGTTGTGCTTTAAAATTTTCTGAATATCTTTTGTTTGCTGATACCATGCCACTAACCAAACTTGCTATGTGAAGCCCCTACACTCTATACATGAGATCGTGGTGTCTTGGCCTATGTGCGACCAAATAAATGCAAAGCTTAGGTTGACCTAAGTACTTTTATTTACACAGTTATAATTTAGAGAACAATGCTTGCATAGCAATCTTGATTAATTATGTATATACAAAGTTCGATCATTGGGATCAGAGTTCTAGGACGTTAAAGTTCAATGGAGTCGTAGTCCACAAAAGAAGTAATTCAACACAGGATGGATAGCTTCCACCTATCAGCGTGATAGCCTAAGCTCGAGACTACAAGGAGTGCTCGCAATTTGATGAGCCGAGAGTTCGGAATAGTGCCGATTTCTCAGTGTTTGTTGCCCAAGTCCTATTTGATCAAGGTTCGACTGGAATAATCGGACAAATCTGAGTTTAACTTATATGAGAATTATCAGACGTTATCCACGTAGAAAGATGCTTATCAGAATCTTGTTTATTCACTTCATTGCTTAATACCATTCATGTGTTTGTATGGATGGGACCAATTGTTTGTATATTTGTTTCTTTTTTTTCTTCCCCTTTTTCTGTTTGGAATTTGCATTTGTATCATTTAATTTGAAGCTTCCTTCAACCCTTTTTTGAGTCTTTTACTTACTTCTGTAAGCCTTGTGTTGTACTTGTTGGTGCACAAGCAGTTTTTTCTCAAGAGATTGCAGAAAAAAAATTACCCAGATAGCTGCATGATGGAGCAATCTCCAACTCTAAACGAAGGTTTACGTAGTCGGATCATCAATTTATATGTGTTTCCGAAGTTAGTTGGTAATTTAACACCTGTGTGGCTCTGCATTCATTAAATTAGTCTATCTGAAAATCTTAGAAAATGCTATCGAAATAAGATTTCGTATCCTTTGTCAAAAGGCTATATAACAAACCCTATTGGAAAAAATCGCAATATCTTAGCATAGGACCGAGCTTGCTGCGTATTGCATCATAGTACAATGCAATGGTTTAGTCACGAAATAAGCAATACCGGGACGCTCTAAAAGCAGTGCCGGAACGCTCTAAACTGGGTGAGAAAAATCGTACTCTTTTAAGGATGTCTTCACAATTGTTTCTTATTTATTTCTATTTAAACCAGCGGGAGTGACCTCCCCGAAACTTTCTCGCATACGACCAGTAATGTGGGGTGGGTAAACAACCAGTTGGTAGGTAAATATTTTTGGGGTATTTACCCAAGGCCTGGTTATTTTGAAAAAAAAATTATGAATGGGGATTTACAATGAAACATATAAAATTTATGAATTCTCAAAAACTTAATATTTTGAAAAAAAATTGCGTATGTTCGCAATTTTTACGCGCGCTGAGGTACCACAACTTTATTTAACGTTTTTGAGTGCGAACTCTTACTATAGATATCGCACAACATTTCACTACACCTCTGGTTAATCACAGGAGTCCATCTGGAGAATGTCAAAACGCAGTTTCGTTTTGGGGATTGCCATAATTTCCGAAGCGCGTGTTTGCGGCTCGCTACAATTTCCGCCAAGGTCAAACGCCAACCATACTCACTTGAGTAAAATAAGCGAAACGCTCGCCAACACACAGTCGTAATGTGCATTTTGAACTAAATATGCAATTTGAACATCCGTTTTTTAACCGATTGAGATGAAAATTGGACACAGATCTATAATTAATGTTAGCATCTGCGATATCAAGTTTTATTTATCTAAGTCAAAGGGCTTATGAGATACAAGTATGTGATTGTACAGACCGACAGACAGTCAACTCGTTGACGGATTTGGCTCAAAATTTTATACGGACCTACATTCATGACGTTAAAACTGTGTACCAAATTTTATCCATCTAGCTATTCAAGTTTTTGAGTTATAGTGTTCACATGACTTCGGACATACAGACTTCCCGTTGACGGATTTTGTCCAAAATTTGATAGAAACCTAAAAATTATGTTTAAAGACCACATACCAAATTTCATCCCCGTACTCTAATAGTTTTCGAATTATCGTGTTCACAGACAGACATAATTCCAAAATTATGTTTTTCGGACTCAGGGAGGTCTAAAACGGGGAGATTCGTCAAGATCTCGAGTTCGAATTTTGTGACGATTAAAATACTTTCTCTTTGTATACTTCGTATACGAGAAAGTAAAAAGCAGTGCCGGAACGGGGTTCCGGCTCCACTACACCCCTGTTACAATGAGACAAAGGTTTCCAAGCGCAATTTCAATTTAATGTTGAATATCCATTATTAAAAGAAAATTTCAAGAACTGACATTTCTTAAAAGACATAAGTCCATGACTGCTATGAAAAAAATATCTGCTTTATCTTATATAGTAGGATATGAATCAATAGTCCATATTATATAGTAGCTTTTATCTTGAAGTCTGCAACACATAATTTTATTGAGACAACAAACATTTGATTCAAAAAATATTTCAACATAAACATCAGATAATTTTTTCGTCTTAAAGCCACTGAATGCTATTATAAAGATTCGTATTCAGAAGCTACGATACATGTTTTAACCGCTAAACGACACACAATGGGGGTGAGGGGAATTCAGCAAACACAACTAAAAATCGTTTGCTTTTCCCATTTCATTTCGGGACATCCCAGCCGCGAACCCTTTAACCGACTGTAACCATAACATGTTCCGATTAGCATAAAGAGAAGCCCCTCGGGCGACCTCGGTCCCAGATTTCCATGCATTTTCCAACCCAACGGAAACGAGAATAAATGTATTCGAAAGGATGTTTTTGCTCTCTGGAATCAAAGGGGGTATTTGTTTAAACATTTCTCTCTCGCCCAGCCCTTCATGAATTCTCGGAATTGGGAGTCGTGTCCTGTTTAGTATGAGATTTGAAAGTCTAAAAACCTGTGCAGGAAATAGAGGGAGAGTTCTGTGTTGCCGCCAGATGTGTTTTTGGTGATTTTTTTTTTTAATATTTCGAAATCACTTCCGGGTATATTCTGTTTACACATATTGCTGTAGTAAACGAATAATTTCAAGAAATGCAACTCGTTTTCGTTTTATTATCAAATGATTTACTAAATGCAAATGATATCAATGGATATTTTTTAAATAAATTTTTTCTGTTCCTGTCTGTGTAAAAAAATTCTTTTCAATTACTTGTTGTACGCATATTAAAGATTAATTCGCCTCTGTTTATTAATCAATTTCTGATTATAATGCTTCATCCGAGTCGAAGTTAATAAAAACCTATTGCTCAAGATATGATTTGATTCGTGAAATTCGGCTGTAACGCCTAAATGACGTACTATTAAGTATTGGTTCAAAGTGAGAAAACACTTACAAGGGGAGGACACGACTTGGGAGATTCAGTTCCGGATGAAATTTAGCATATTAATAGTATACCTTTAGCGTGTTCACCCATTAATCTAATAAAGTGCAATGGCCAGCCAATTCGGAGAAAATGGCCCTCAATCTTTGGGCACACTGGTATATAACCAGTAAGTGATCGCCCGTCGCTAGCGGCCGAATGGCTCAAGTGCGCTTGCCTACTGTCCGCTTGGTGAATGGTTCAGTCCTGGCAGTGTACTTTTCATTTTGCTTTTTCCCAAACTGATTTCAAATTAAATGAAAAATTAAAGAAATATTTTTTATTTAAAATATTAATTATTTTTATTCATAAAATAACTGTTCATTCATCTGATACTTGAATTATAATTAAAATATAATTTATAAGCAGTAAAATAATTATAAATACATTTTAATGGTGATAAATAATAACTGTAATTAGAATTGTAATCTTAAAATCATTAAAATTTTTAAATTATGTGTGTTTTTATATTTGTAAATACTTCGTTTTTACCTTATCTTGAAAACAAAAGAGAGCAGATGATAATGCACTGATTACATTTGCGGACTCTCTGATATTTTAATGATCGAATGCAAAAAGTAGAGAGTTGCCGTAATGGCATCAGCCACGGGGGCATGGGGCGGCGTTCTGTAAATATTAGAGAGCAGCAGTTAATCTATTAAATGAGTAGGCAGATGGTACAAAATTTCCATGATTGAAAAGATACAAATTGTGTAATTGTTTTTACTCACTATCGTATGAAATTCTTCTATAGTGCTACTCTTATTCCCTTAGAAACTCTGAACAAACGTGGTTATTCACCTTGGATTTTGAAGTGTTTCATTTCGTTTTTTGATTAAATTAGCTTGATACAGATAGTTAAAATATTCTATGAATAAATACCCTATATGCCCAAAAGTATCCGGACACTTTCAGATTTTCACATTTTTTAGAATTTCTCAGAAAAGACTCAACTGACTGCCTTTACACTTCGACCATGTAAATAATAGACTGTAACTCAGATTTTACATCGAAGATTCGGTCCTACGGGCAATTAGGGGACCGTCTACAAAACTGATGAAAACCAAAACTGTTTTGGCCCATCCCGCTTCACAGATAAAAAGATGAAAATTTCAGAACTGGTTATGTTTAATGTGCATAATATTTACAGGAATTTTCGTCAACTCAGCACATATATTTGGGAAGATATAAAAGTTTTCTTAAAAAATCCCAAATTTTCCCGCTTGTTTTTTGCTTATAACATGCAGAGTTTTCTGTTATATTATACGAAACATACAAAAAAATGACAATATGTTAAAGAAGCATTTTGTAAACATTTGAAAAACATTTTTTGAATATTACAGAAAATCTGAGCATTTTTAGTAAATAATGTTTTACTGCGCAAAACATAGCTTAATTTTTCTTTCACAACTTTAAAGCCAGATATATAGAGAAACTTATATAAAAAAACATTCAGTTCAATATCATTCGTATTCAGAAAGATATCGGAATCACAACGAGCAGAATTTTAGCTCCTGTCGAAGAGAAGCTAAAAGATGAGGGTTTGTACACAAATTGATATTTTTTAAACTTATATCTTTGAATAGCTATATTGAATTGTATAGTGGTTGGAATTTGCTGAATACCCATGAACACTTGTAATATTTGTAATGATGAAAAAAAAAAATATATTTTCAGAATTATTAAAATATTGTAAGAAAAGAAATTAATTAGATAAAAAAAATCGTTTGTCCATAAAAGAAATGTATTTAAAAATATCGTTTGGCCGTAAAATTGTAACAATATGTAACTTGTTAATAATCATGTAAATAATCTAATTAAAGAAATAAAATTTTTGTTATTTATAGAGCCTAATTAGCTGGAATTTAAGTTAAGCACATAATTGATAACTTAAAAAAATTGAAAGAAAAATTACGCTATGTTTTGAACATGCGCAGTAAAACATTATTTACTAAAGAGGCTTATATTTCTTGAAATATTCAAAAAATTTTTCCAAATCCCTCTCTAAAGTATTGTCATCTTTTCTGTAAGTTTCGTATAATATAACAGAAATCTCTGCATGTTATAAGCAAAAAACAGGGGAGGGGGGAATTTGGGATTTTTTAAGAACTTCTTTATATCTTCCCAAATATTTGTGCTGAGTTTGCGAAAATTCCTGTAAATATTATAAACATTAAACATAACCATTTCTGAAATTTTCATTTTGCTATCAGTATTCTGGGAAGAGGGTGGACCAAAAACGTTTTTGTCTTCATCAGTTTGTAGACGGTCTCTTGATTGCCCCAGGACCGAATCTACAACGTAAAATATGAGTTACAATCTATTATTTACATGGTAGAAGTTTAAAGGCAGTCAGTTAAGTCTTTTCGGAGAAATTCTAAAAAATGTGAAAATCTGAAAGTGTCCGGATACTTTTGGGAATATAGTGTATATTGCTAGTGTATTGGAGATTAAAGATGGAATCGCATACGAATCATTTAAAGAACCGTTGTTCTTGTGAACAATGGTCATTTATTAATTGTGCAAGATGTCAAAATATTTGTTTCCAATGTTTTCATGATAATGATTATCCTGGTTCTTGTATGTAATTAAATGTATAAATATGAATTATTTGTAGTAAACGAAAGATAAATTTAAAATTAATTAATAAATGTAGAATGAATTTCTAAAATTTATGAATGATAAAGCCTAAACAAAAATGTTTCATGATGTGCATCATTATAACTATCATTTATCACCATTAAAGATGTCTTTATAATTATTTTATTGCTTATAAATTAAATTTTAACTATAATTCAAGTATGATATGAATGAACAGTTATTTTATGCATAAAAATAATTAATATTTTAATTAAAAAATATTTACTTAATTTTTCATTTAATTTGCAATAAAATTGGGAAAAAGCAAAATGAAAAGAACACTGCGAGGGCCGAACCGTTGACCAAGCAGACAGTAGGCAAGCGCACTGACACTTGAGCTATTCGGCCGCTAGCTGCGGGCGATCACTTACTTGTTATATACCAGTGTGCCCAAAGTTTGAGGGCCATTTTCTCCTAATTGGCTGGCCATTGCACTTTATTAGATTAATGGGTGAACACCCTAAAGGTATGGAACTAATATGCCAAGTTTCATCCCGAACTGAATTTCCCAAGTCGTGCCCTCTCCTTGTTAGTTGAATTGTACAATTTAACAGCATTATTTGATTTTTAATCAGATTTCATGATTATTTTAGTATATTATTTTGTTTATAATGTGAAACAATATTAATAGATTCTAAAATATTTTTTAATTTTTTAAAAATTCCAGCTTTAAATAACGGAGCAATACATTGAAAATGATAGCACTTTAACTATCGTAATCTTTATTGAGAAATCACGTGTATGAATTTCTTCTTTTTTGAGTTTTTATCGCTGAACACCTAGCAATAAAAAATATAATTCTCACTATTGGATATTTTGTAATACTTACCCCGACTCTTGCAGGGTAATTAACTACCATTTGATCAGACTTCTCGGAGGGGTAGGTTGCTCAAACACGAATCGAAATCAGATATCAATTACAAGGTCGGATAGGCAACCGTAAAGAGTTAGGCGTTGTTAGGAAACCGGGAAAACCTCCGCGCAGGAAAACCGTCTTTCAATAACCACCTGTAGAAATACTGTTCAGCAACGGATTCCGGGACTACCACTTTTGGACGATTTTACACCGGAAGGGGTGTGAGGCAATGAGGCATATGAGTGCACTTCCGGAGTTCTTTGTTAGATCACGCTCAGTAAAATGTAAATATCAGGCTTCCATTCTTCATTCCCCCCTTATTTTGATGAAAATAACTCCGCCCAGCGCATGCACAAAAGCGCGGAGGGTTTCCGAATCCGTTGCTAAACGATAGGAGGATGGAATGTTTCACAAATACGAATAAATGTGCACTGTAGCAACCTTCTTTGGTGAAGTATGTCTGGACTGCGAATAAGCCGGAAGTCGGAGAAAACGGGTCCTCCGCACTCTTCTACAGATACCATTGAGCGAAAGCACCCATTGTGGATGACCATCAGACTGCAGCAGCTGTATTCACTGCTCATTGACATGGGTTCAATTGTTTCAAGTTCAGGATCCTACAGACTATGGTTCGGGGAAGACGGTAGCGATTGCACTTGCACAGGCAAGCGATTCGTCTTCTGCATGACAAGGCATCGACTCTTTCATTTTAGGGGGACTACGATTCATGGCACGTCTCTCGAAGGTACCCCATTTCACATAATCTTTGATGCTGCTAGGAAAACGTCTAAATGACTCGGAATACGCCTCATCGGGTTGCGCTGCCGGTGCAGGTGCATAGTGGTCTGCTCGTTACAAGCAGCAGCCCCATGTATTATATGCTCTATCTCTCTATTAATATCTCACTTTGAAGGTGTACAAGTGCTGTTTTGGTATAAATGCACCTGATACCGCGATCACTTTTCAAGCTTCCACATTGCTACACTACTACGCGATTTAACTCCTTATCATAAGACTAATTTTTAGTGGAATTGGGCCTTGAGCCTACAGTGATAAGATCCTGAAGCAGGGGTACCACAGCTAAAGAAAATCTGCAGAAAAAAAATTTTTTTGAAGATATCTTAAAGATTTCTGCAGATTTTTTGAAGACAGAAAAAATCAGCATTTTTTCTTCAATTTAATCTACATAAAATTTTCTTATTATATTTTCTCTAAATATTCTGCAGATTTTTGTAAGATAGCAAAAAATCTGCATTTTTTCATTCTTATGTAATAATAATCACAGAAGCTATCACTTTTTAGCTACTGTCTCGTATACGAAGTAAACAAATAGAACACACCATAATCGTCAAAAGAATTCTACCCCGAGATTTTGACGAATCGGGGCACGGGCACCCTGAGTTCGAAAAAAAAAAAAAATGGAATAATTTCTCTCTTCTTTTAACATGGTAACTCAAAAACTAAAAGATCTAGACGAAAGAAATTTGATATGTGGGCTTCCTACCAAAATTGTAGACCTGTATAAAATTTTATACGAAATTTGTCATAGAAAAGTCTGTCTGTCTATCCTTGTGTATATCAACACGATAACCAAGAACACATCAAGCAAAATAAATTAAATTTGGAACGCGGTCTTGACGCTAAAAATACAGATTTTTATGAAACTCTGGACCTAATCAGTCAACTTGAAGATGTCTAAAATCAATTCTTCCTTCCTTTCGTTACACGACGAAGTTAAACGCAAAAACCACCATATTGCACACTAGAAAGTCGAGGGAAGAACATTCCCGTTGGTTGCCTCGTCTTTTTTTCTTTTATCTTCCACTAAATTTCTGTAGATAACATACATTTATTTTCAAAATTCAAATAATTGATTCCATTTCTTTTTACTCTGAAATTTTCCGATTTTTCCCACCTACTTATCAAAATAAATTACTGGCTTTCAACCCTCAAGCACTCCCTCAAAATCGACCATCAAATCGATCCCAAAATCGACCTTTAAATACCTTTTAGACTCCCTCTCCATCATTTAACTCTTCCACTCACACCAAAAGCCACCGATTTCCAAACCCTGTCTCCTCGCCTCCCACCAAGAATCAGCAGCTTTATCCCTCTACCTGAACCAAAACCAGTGTTTTATCCTCCGCCGCCTCCCACAGTCATATACTAATTACAGAGCTTTTCCAGCAGAGCAAACTCTGCCAATTTCTCAGTGGCCGCAACGCATCCATCACCTTGGCCCTCAACCCTCATGAATATGTAGGGGAAGGGCCAAGAATGGTGCTGGGCTGTTATCAGATCTCACGGGTTCGTGCCCCTACAATTTCTTAGGGACGGTAATTTTGCCACCTAGATTTTGGAAAATCACAAGCTGGGGTTTATCTCACAGGTTGGTCCACGCTAGGAAAGGAATAAATGCCGTTTCAACGAGTGAAAGATCACCGTGTGAAATTTTAACACCTGTGTTGTTGTGTTATCATGTTTGATTCTTGAATTTCTCAGTGGGTCTTGTTCTCACGTGTGTAAAGATGCAGAGCAGCTGGTAGGCTTGTTAGCATTTTCCGCTGGGATCCTGAAAATGAGGATTTGTTTGTAAGTTAAACAATTAATGTAGAAGAAAGTCTGCTAAGGTACTAACAAAAGTATTGATAGTGTGGATTGTGCTAGTATGTGTATACATGTAATGATTTAGAATTTTCCTATTTTTAAAAACGCTGCTTAAGTTTTTAATTCATAAACTTATTATTTCTACTTAAATTCTAATATAGGAATAACTGCCCTTTTAACTTGAAAAAAGTACGGATTCAACCAGCTTTAAAGTCCCGTTTCCCAGCAGTATTTAAATACATGATTGCCGCCATTTTTTTCTGCCTTTACTTCTTAGCGGCGAAGTGCGCGAGGCATTGCTCCCGGCGTTGGTTGTGGAATGGGATATTTTTTAAATATCATCTATGATGTAAAATTAGCTGGTCGCTCTTCGAATGAAATGTTGCTCATGGAATGAACAAAGTTTGATTTAATTTAACGGTGGAACTCATTTCCCATGTCTCTACACACCCGACACAGTTGTTAACATTGCATGCATAGAGGAATAATTGCGGAAATCTCAAAAGATGACAACTGCATATGTTGAATATTCAGAAACATATTTGAGCACGAACACATGGCAGTACATCGATAGTTACAGGCACTAAATATTTAAGTTTGTACAAGTAATTTCATTATGTTCTCGTTCTCGATCTACCCAGGGCCCGTTTTACCTGTAGGTGACTCCAGACGACCGCCTAAGGGCATCACAACAATGGGGCGCTTGTTCTATATCAAGCAAACCATTACAGTGGAGTCCCTCTATAACAAAATCGCTTGGTTCCAATTGAAAAATTCGTTATAGAGAAAATTTCGTTATACGGAGATTAGAGATTTTTGCAGTTATTTAAGTAAATGTTCCAAACTTTTCAATAGGTGCGATAAGTTCAAATGTATTTAATTATGATTTTCACTTAAAAATGAAGTAATATATATTATAAATTTGTTAAAATTATACTAATTTTTATTGTATAAATAAAATGCTCAAAAGTTAAGACAATTCACCAATTTAGAGAATAGTATGTACTTACGTTTATTTTACTTGAAAAATTCCGTTATTTTACATTGCGTTGCATTTCGTGATGTAAAATTTTCACATTTTAAGAGTCAGTGGTTCCAGAAAACAGGCACGTGTGAGCGAATTGGTTGCACAGAAACTATCAACTTTCTTCAAAAATGACAAAAATCGAAAAGATAAACCTCTGAAAAAATTCGTTATAGGGAGACAACCACTTCTTTATATGGAGAATGTTTTGAATATTATTTAACATTCCGATTAAAAATTTCGTTATAGGGAGAAATTCGGTGTAGGGAGACTCTACTGTATTTGTTAGTTGAACTTTCGCTCCTCATAATAAATATTGAATAGTAGCATATATTTAACTATAACTGTATTGTATTATTAAGTATGTTAATAAATTACTTGGTTTAATATACAAGTAAATGAATATTACTGAAATTTTTTCACCTTTTTCCTCTATTTAAATGTTTTGTTAGTTTAAAAAAAAACATTAGTTTTATTTTTTATAAAATGTTCTTGTATATAAGTTTGCTATGTTTGGCTATGCAAGTGAATATGTAAGTAAGTATTGGTAAGAGACGAATAATTTTTCTCCCCTTGGAGCGTCAGGTACTTTGCATCGGACCTTGACCTACCATACTTCATACTATAATTACAAGTTCTGAAATGTCCGAAAATTTCGGTTTTGAAATTCGCATTACTTTCTCTCCTGCCGGCAACCTCGAAAAAAAGACGCATCAGATGGCTTTGTATGTACAAATAGGTTAGGCTTAGATGGTGTAGGAGTTAATTTAAGGAGTATTTATGTTGTATAATTGATTATGCAGTATATTAATGATCTTTTGAGTACTTTTTATCCTTTGAGTTTAGTCTACTGTGAAGAATTCATTTATGATCTCGATTTCTTTCCGTCAAGCAGTGTAACAATTCACAGGTCACCATTGAGGTTAGTATTTAACGAATTTCGTCAAATACTTATAATTTAAACCAAGGAACTTGTTTTGTTTAATAAACCAAAGAAAGATAAAATATAAATGAAGTTGATGTAAAAATATTCCTAGATATCAAAAACATTTAGCTCTTATACGATCAAAGCAAAACCATATACCTTTCGTTGAGCATCCGTTTGCTAAAACAGTAACTACATCAAGGAAGAGACCTCCCAATAATTTTTATGAAGCAGTCCCAACAAAATTTCCGGAGTCAACAACATAAAATTTCCCTTCTATTTCCTGCACGGGTTTTTAGACTTTCAAATCTCATACTAAACAGGACACGACTCCCAATTCCGAGAATTCATGAAGGGCTGGGCGAGAGAGAAATGTTTAAACAAATACCCCCTTTGATTCCAGAGAGCAAAAACATCCTTTCGAATACATTTATTCTCGTTTCCGTTGGGTTGGAAAATGCATGGAAATCTGGGACCGAGGTCGCCCGAGGGGCTTCTCTTTATGCTAATCGGAACATGTTATGGTTACAGTCGGTTAAAGGGTTCGCGGCTGGGATGTCCCGAAATGAAATGGGAAAAACAAACGATTTTAGTCTGCGAAATGCTTCGTTTCCAATGTTTGGAATTTTTTCCCCTTATTGCCGTTCTGTATGTTTAAAAAATGTATCTTATTCTCTGAATACGAATTTTTGCTTTCTTGTATTATAGAAAAAATAAAGTATTATGATCATCCAAAAATTCTAGCTCAATATTTTGATAAATCTCCATGTTTTAGGTCTTAAGACCAAAAAATTCATTTTTTTGAGTTGTGTCTGTCGGTGATCACATTAATTGAAAAATTCGGAACCAAAATTGAATATTTCTATAAAATTTTATATGGAAACCATTAAAGGAAACCCTGTCTGTCCGACTGTGTGCATTTGAAAATGATAACTAAAAAATTCAACGAAGTAGTTGGATGTAATCTGACATACCCGTAGTTTTATCGTCAGAAATATCGATGTGTTTCAAATTTTGAATCAAATCCATCTCCATCATCAGATTTAGTCTCTTTTAATATGTCTATATGTGTGCATGGGAACGCGATGATCTAGATAAATGAAATTTAGATGGTTTTCTAATAAAGATAATCGCAATCAGATATTAAATCAAATTGATGAAAGGGAAGAGGTTCAAAATGCATATTCGAGTTTCTTCGTTATACTTAGAGGCACAGAGTGTGCCATTTTGAGTAAATATACGAGAAGGTGACAGTGGCGTAGCGAGTGTAAGTGGCGCCCGGGTCTTAATATTATTTTTTCGCCCCCTCCCCGCATCATCAGTGACTTAGCTTGTATAAACGTCACCTGTAGCATGGTATTGTTTCGCCCCCTCATTGTGACATATACGTATTAACGTGTTTCCATCATGGCCAGTGACGTAGCAAGAGTCAGTGGCGCCCGGAAAATACTATGATTTTTTTTTATTCCAGTCGTCATCAGTGACTTAACAAGCATAAATGGCGGTATGTGCATGGCATTATTCTGACGTCTCCTCGCCATATTTTGTTTTAAAAATGGCGAAAATGCAGTAATGTTTTGACCCCATGGTGCCCCCTAAAACTGACGCCCAGAGTATCTATGCCCATTGGTCGCTACGCCACTGGAAAGTGGAAGGGAGAACACTACTTCTTACTTTGTTATAATAGTAATTGCATCAATGGTTTTAAGAACAAACAAATTTTTAGATGCGATTTTTGTTGCATTAAATGAATTGAACCAAAACGAAACATGTTTAGCTCAATAAAATGCCAGTTGATGCTGCGCTGTGTAATAAAATTACCTTACAAAGAAATATTAAAAATGGAAATTTGATCATTATGGTAGTAATTACTATCATAATGACAAATTTACATTTTTGCACATCTCCTTGTTATTCTGAATATTACAGCTTTTTTAAAAAATTGAATTTTTTATTAAATTCTCGTTGAAATGAAATTTATAACTCCACCTTTTTGGCATCTATGATGCTCAGTGAATAGATTCAAAGTTAACTCGTTATGTACTCCGTCTGCAAAATTTATAACACCCCATATTTCCAGATATAATATAAAATCTTTATGCATTTTCTAAAATTTTTTACACGTGATTTAAAATCAATATATTAATTCACACACTTATTAAGTCGTAAATGGAATTCCTAAATATGAATAAGCCAATATTTCCAATAAAGATTATTAACTATTCATTAGATATGATAAGTGAATAAATAATCTGAGGTTAAAGTCTGGAAAATTCTGTCAAACACTAGTTAGTTCGTTAATCAACTCTCCGTTGAGATAAAATTAAACTCATATTAGTCCTATTAATTTGCACTTTCGGAAGATAATGTGGGGTAATCGACGAATAATGTCAAACTACTTAGGATTGCTCCACAGAAAACGTCTGATAATGGACGGATAATCTCGGCATTAGAAGAATAACACAAAATCGTGATGACAAATACATCAGGTAAATGCCATACATTTTTCTCATATTTTCCTATTTATACTATGGACAATATTCATTTTTAAAAAAATAAAAACAAAATTTTTCTCATATTTTTCTATTTATACAATGGATAATATTCATTTTAAAAAAATAAAAACAAAATTTTTCTCATATTTTTCTATTTATACAATGGATAATATTCATTTTTAAAAAAATAAAAACAAAATTTATCTCATATTTTTCTATTTATACAATGGATAATATTCATTTTTAAAAAAATAAAAAGATTAGAAAAAATGTATCAGGAATAAAAACATTTATATCGTAAACCTTTGTACGCGTTTGACATTTTATAAGAAGAAATATTACAAATGAAAACATAAAAAAAATGTTAAAAGTTTATATAAAATTCAGTGCTTATCTCTAATACTTGTCCTGACTGCCGGAGACAGTTATCACAGATAAGTACAGTAGAAATTTCTGTTAATCACAAAATATCTATAGTAACTACACATAGTCATAAGAAAAACAAAGGTGTACAGTCAAGATTGGAGAATATAGTAACACACACACACACAAAATTATACGATTACTTAAGCAAACATATACCTTATGAATGTAGCACGTTTGCATTACCATTATAAAGCAGATGAAAACGATAAAGAATTTTAACACTCTTACTTAAACTTACAATTTACATGAAAGTGTCATAAATAAAATTTAAGAAGACAAATAAATAAAAGAAGTTAAGATATTTTTCAAAGAGCTTAAATTATACATACACTTTTTTTTGTGCATGCTGAGATAATTTTTAGCGATATAACTAATCTTATTATCGTATCTTAACGTTCTAGGGGCAAAGGGCCAGGCTTCGAAACAATAAAGCTTAATATTATTTTTAAGAAAACTCCTTTTCGAAAGAATGTTTTACTTTTAGTTTTATGAATACAATTCCATTCTGCTGGAAAGTTTACAATTCAAATCTGATGGCGGCGGAGTCGTGTTTTCATCCGTTATATGACTATTGAGAGCGATTATTTCGTCGACAATGAAAGGAATTTCACTCTCTTGTGACTGTTTATTTTAACTGTCTTTTGCAGGAAAAAAGAGAGTTCGATCGTCTCATGGGACAGAAGGAGCAAAATGTAAAAGTTTTAAATTAAAGATATGGTTTTCGAAAATAAGATACGTTGTAACATGGATTGGATTACGGTGCGATATGGACATTTTTCTAAGTATTGATAATTTTAGTTGCTTTTGACTATATCCACACGAAAATATGTTATCACAGGATTGCACTGCAGAATCATTTGATCAATACAAGTTTTTTAAATTATTATCTTAGAAACTCTTCCACTCAGAGTACCTTTTAATCAAGAATGATTCCTTGATTTCATTGTTTTGAAAAAATATTATCGTGAAACAAAATTTAAACATACATATAAAAATTAACACTTCATACGGAGTATTTAATAACAATACGTGGAAAGAAATTTTATTCATACATTTATAGGTTAATTTTATTGCAATGATAATTTTAATAAATTATGACCCTAGGTTCATTTCACCATTGCTCTCTAGGTGTTGTAGTATATCCCCTCTTTTTTTGTTGCAAGATCTCACCGGCCCTCTGTATATGTGAGTATAAAAGAAAGGCCAACTATATTTTACAGCATTCTTTTTCTTAGTCAAAACCCTTAATTAGCAAAAATTTTAATCCCACCTAACCTAGTGTTGTTACTGATGCAATTATACAATAATTATAATCAGGGAATTGAAATCTTCTCTAACTGTGGGTGTTGATGATATACCTTCTTTTATCATTAAAGGATGTGCAGAGTTTTTGATTTATCCCCTTCTTGTTTTGTTTAACCTGTTGTTGAGAACAAAAGTGTTTCCTGATGTCTGGAAGCAAATAAGAATTATTCCTATTTTTAAAAAAGGTGATGCACAGAATTGTAAAAATCATCGACCTATTGCTATTTTAAGTCCTTTTTCTAAGACTTTCGAAATTATAATCCATAAAAAGCTTTATCAACAAGTTAAAAACCTAATTTCTACATCTCAACACGGGTTCATACCAAAGCGCTCAACAACCACTAATTTATTCTGTTTGACAGATAAAATTATTTCCACGTTTGAATCTGGTTCTCAACTTGATGTTATTTACATCGACTTTTCTAAGGCCTTTTATTCTATCGATTTTGGCATTCTTTTAAAAAAGTTACATGGTATTGGTTTTCGTGTAAACCTGATTGATTGACTTCTTTCTTATTTATGGAATCGAATGCTCTATGTTTATTTTAATAATGCTGTTTCTCATGAGTTTACAAGCACTTCCGGTGTCCCACAAGGCTCTAATCTTGGACCTCTGCTTTTTATTTTATTCATTAATGACCTTACTTGTGTTTTTAAGTACTCTGAGTGTATTTTATTTGCTGACGACTTGAAATTGTTTAGTTCAATACGTTCCGATTTAGATTCTGTTCCTTTACAAAGAGATCTTGATTGTCTTTTTAAGTGATGCACAGATAACGGATTAAACCTGAACATTGAAAAATGTAGTGTTCTTAGTTATACTCGAAAAGCTCAACCTTTGAATAATGTATATAAAATTAACAATCTTGTTTTATCACGCTCAGATACAGTCACTAATCTTGGGATCATCTTTGACACCAAACTTTATTTTCCCAACACATCGATACCATGGTCTCTAAGACATATCGCAGGCTTGGAATCAACAATCAAGAAAAGAACACTAGCAGAAAATTATATACTAGCGTAAATATCTGTACTGTATATAGTGTAAATGTCAATGACCGTATGTGTATGTAAATAAAAATTTTGTATTCCATAGCATTTTATCCTCAAAACAATTAAAATAGCAAATTTCGGTAAGCGCCTATAAATTTTAATCCTACCATTGGTAGTGATGTTTTTCACTTTACTATCCTTAACCGGTTAAGGACATAACCCGAGTTAACTCGTTCTAAATATCGTAAGATTCAAAATAATTCGGTCCTTAAGCGGTTCAATAATCATTGATGAGAATAATATCTAGAAACAGTCAGAGCGAGCACAATTTAATACCTACATATCTCTACGAATGATGAATGGACACTTTGATTAATTAAAGATTAACGTCATGAAGCACATAAAAAATATAAAGATGGTATAAAATTTTAACATTTATAACACTCTAAAAGCATTCAAGAATTACGCCGCAGAGGAAAGCATTATAAAAATTTTTAATAAGAGCATCAAAGGAATTTGAAAAATTATTTATTTTGTAAAGCTCTTAAATTGCACTTTATTGTGTGCGTATACTGAGGCATTTGATAGCCTTAAAATTACGGTTATAACTGTATCCTTAGCATCCCAAGGTGAGAAGCAAAGTCTTAGAATGCATAAAATTTAATATTATCTTTTCTAAAGATCTTCTAGAGAAGGCTTTGGTTTTTGTTTTTTAAATAAAATTCTATTCTGCGGGAAAGTTCATAATTCAAATCTGATGACGTGGGAGACGCATTTTTCATCCGTTATGTGACTATCGAGAGCGATTATTTTGTCGGTGGTGAAAGAAATCTCACTCTCCTGCGGCTGTTTATTTCAACTGCATCTAGGAAAAAAAGGAGATTGCTATCTCCGTATAGAGGGAGAAAGAAGTAAACGTAAAAATTTTAAATTAAAACATAATTCTAGCGTTTTTATAAATACGACACGTTATAATAGGGATTTTTTATTTATTTTAACATGATAATCTTTTTAGACCGGCATACCATATATAAATTGCATGATTGCAATTTAAAACGTTCTACAGGGGGAGACCGTTGGATCTAGAGCTACCAGATTTGGCTCGTAGTTACTCATTCGATAGAAGGTGCTCACTAAGAAAGGGTTTTTCAAAATCTTAATGAATCAAAAATGAATCGAAATTTTAAATTTCTTCCTCGATAATTCGGAGCATATTATTGCACAAAACCCATTTTTTACACTATTTTAAAATTAAAAACAGTATATTTTTAGTGATACCAATTTTATTTCCGCGCAGTATTCTCTCAAAATTTATTATGCAATGGCCGATGCAACAAATTTTTACCATTTCATTCATCATTTAAATACTTAGTAGACTGTTTTATTGTGGAGTAATCTTTCACAGTATAACCTTCAACTGAAAAAAAATTGTGAATTTACATTTAAAAGAAATTAAATTTTCAATATTTGCTTAAATTCAAAATTTAATGGAAGTATCTCCTATTTGTATTATTTTGACATAATTTTGTGAATTTGTAAACTTGATTTAAAAACAAGGGCGAAAGCGACTACAAGATACATAATGCTTTTTAACATAATAATATTATCACGCTACGATGTTTCGAATTAGAGATTCAAATTTATTTTAATTTATTATATGGAAACGTTACAATAATCAAAGAAAACTAAAGCTGGCATACCGGAGAAAGTTACGAGGTGTATCCTTATGTTGAATTAACTCTTGCACTCAAATCAGCTCTTTCCATAATCCTAAGGCAGTAGAAACCTGTATTATGTCATTTACTAGTTGAGTTTTCTTTGACTGTGAAGAAGTTCACACAGTTAGTAAATGTGTTATCACAAAACTGTATGGTGATCATACTTTTAAAAATTCTCGTACACGAATGATACAAATAGAAAGTACTGTAATCGTCAAAAATTTTAACTTCGAGATCTTGACCTTCCATCTATGGAATTATATCAGTTTGTATGTCTACGGAAACGATTACTCAAATACGCAACAAGACAGGAAAATGAAATTTGGCATATGGCTTCATTACTAGAATTGTATTCCTGTTGCAAATTTCTGACTAATTCCGCTGAAGGGTTGACAGTCTGTCAATCTTTCTATTGGTATGTAGGTGAACGTGGCAACTCAAAATCGAAATAAGCTATATGGGTGAATTTTAGCATATGATCTTTATACCAACATTGCAGATCTGCGTCAGATCTTGGACTAAATCCTTCCATGGGTAAACCGCCGGTTTATTTATTGTGCGTGAGTATGTAAACAGGACTGTCAAGAAATTAATCTTATTTCCATTCAGAATTGGTAAGAATTATTCAAAATAAATTGAATATCAATAAGATCCTACCTTTTCTGTCCTTTACTTTATTAATCCATTCGATTGAATCACGCACTGCGAAATAAGACACGCTGAATCAAGCTTTCAAATTGAAAAAGCGTTATATTGACTGAATTACACATAAATCACAACACAGAACTAACACAGGTACATGAAGCTGGGAGCAAAAGATTAGAAGAGCACAGTAATGGTGTAAGTTTCACTTTCTTCTCCAGAGTTTTAGTTTCATTTTCAAGGTAATCCGAAACGCCCTCTGGAAGAGCAAGTCCGGTCTTGATGGAAAGTCAGAAAGTCACGTGGTAGAGGGTAGTTTAGTCTGTTTTGGACAAGATAAATGAAATTTGATATGTTGTCTTGGTAATAAAATTGTAAATCTATATCAAAGTTTAGACCCAATCAGCCAATGGGAAGAGACTGAAAATGCATACTCGATTCTCTTCATAATATTACGAAGCTAAACACGGAAAGCACCGTATTGTGTAAGTAATACCAGAAAGTCAAGGGGAGGGAGTATTTCCACTGGCTCTTTTCTTTTATCGGTTAATTTATTCTGTTCCATTTGTTTAAGCACTTTGATTTGTTTTATCAGATCAATGTCACAGAAACTCATCTTAAAGGTGCACTTGGGCTAATGTGGACGGACCAACTTTGGAAAGCACTTAGGGCTCTGTGGAAGTCGAAAATAAAAAGTTAAGAAAATTAAATTTTTATACGTTCCCCATCGAGTGAAAGTGCCAATGAGTAAAATGTTCCTCTTACACTCATGTGTGCATAAATTAAGTTTCACGGTTCTATCTGAAAAATGTGCAGATATGTATTAATTTTTAAATTTAAAGGGACTGCTCACAAATTCATGTGCAGATGTTCATTGCAGAAATGCAAATTTATTCAACATAGAAAAACTGTGAAATGCAAATATTTGGCTAGTTTTACATCATCTAATCATCATGGATTGAAAAAATTTGCCAACGGTGTATGCTGTTACTCAGTTTTATTTGTTGATAGATACAACTATCGACTTGATAAAGAATGGAAGGACAACTTAAGAAAATAAAATTTAACAGGAAAATAAAACAGGAAAATAGTCTATTATCGGACAAGAATATTAAATAACTTGCTCTTAGCGTTGTGCATATTATCAAGTTTTACCTAAAAGCAGTAGCGACTCGTCCTTAAGGACTGCGGAGTTGCGGAACTCAATTAAATTATTTTAAAAATTCGAATTTTCGTCTTTATTGTTATTTGCTTACTTTTCCACTCTAAGAATTTGATTATCAACCAAGAAAGTTAAAAACGAGAAAAGAAGACTGAAAATGAATGCAAAAGTAAGACAGACATAAGATGAGGTTGCACGCCAAATAGTTTTAGGAAGCATCAAAATTCGCTCGTTGCGTACAACTAAGTGACACAATGGGCGAAGGTGAATAGCTATTCTTTCTGTCTTTGAATTTAGCCAGAACTGTTTTTCGAATGCTCTTGTTTAGTGCTAGGTCAACTAATGTTCTTTTTTTCCCTTCAATCTCATCCAAGGTTTGCCTCCAAGCTTTTGATTTGATTTTCTTCGATTTCTCTTTCATTGGCAGTTTTTAGGTTTCGGATTCACTTTTGTGTTCCCTCAATGGGAACTTGGCTGGTTACTACGTATTTTTTTTTCTGTTGTTAAGAGTCACTCACCGAAAAAAATAGGACTTAAATTTTCTAAGATACAATTCAGATAATTACAACTACAAGTTTGGACTATTTGAAGATAAAGCTATTTTTGAA